>JAMKCH010028039.1:0-18257 GCA_023653785.1 Ophioderma brevispina | reverse complement strand
TCAAATTGAAAAAGAGCAGGAAATAAAGAATACTTTAAATGCAAACCCGGGGGTGACTACTCCCAACCATCTCTTGGTTATGATTATGTTGGGACATTCAAGATTGATATCTCCACAACGGAAGATGTTGGGACCTTCTATTGTAGTATCAAATGAAAGAGATGAAGAAGTGCATAGGTAAATACTATAATGCAAACCCGGGGGTGCACTCCTAAACATCGCGGACTTATGTCGTGGGGCGTTGTTTCAACTTCCAAGATGAATATCTCCAAAATGGAAAATGTTGGACCCCTAGGGTGGTTGTCAAATGAAATAGTGAGGAAGTAAAACTAGTTAGAAATTGGAGTTTATATGGTGCCACAACTTTTTGGGGACACCTGGCTCGCACAGTTTGCAATCTGGTGTGATTTGCTTCTTCTCTTGGGCTGCTTTGGGTCTTACAATTAAGCGCGCAAAGCAGGCGGAGATTGTGGTTCGGCAACCGCCTTGTTTGTAAATAAACCTCCCATATAGCCATATGTGTTTTTTTATAACTTTTTAAAATGATTTCGGTAGCCACATTCCTTCCTGTCAAGTTACAAAGTCCCAGAAGCTAGTGTACTACACAGTCATATTAAAATGACAATCAGGTCCAAGTACAAAGTTTCTATTGAACATTGAGTTTAGGTGACAGTCTCTTAATTCAACCCTAAAGTATTACAAGCTGAAATCTTACAGAACTGAGCTACAGCACCATTGTGTTCCTTGCTTTTCCCGCCGAGGGGTTTAGAATTTAGCTAACAGTACTCCAACAATCACACAATCCCTTCATATTTTCTGAGTTCAATAAGCTTACAAAAAAACATGGTGTGCTATTGTATGGAAATAATTTCTGTTAGAAAATAATTTCAGTATTTTGACAAATTACTCGCCACACTTATGAATCCCGCCGTATGACACACACTACTATTCTTTCAATCGTAATACCATCAGTGTTACCCTATCGTCCAAGGTTTTGACATTCAACAGTCCAACTTCATTGGATTAACAGCAAGTAGTGCTGATTATTATGCTCACGAAAGAGTTTGTGTGATCGAAAAGAAACAAATGCGTATACTTAAATTGTAAATAGCCGTTTAGTATGCATTCGCACACAAACGATCATTCTCATTGCTAACTAAATGAAAAATCAACGCACGTGTTCCTGTGTAATATTCGTATTACGAGGGCTGTGGATAGTAGACTTTTTCATGCATTGGGAAAAAATCGCCTCTCCGAGGCATTTGTTGGTGGCGCAACGTATTGTGATTCTGAGAATTGTAATCGTAGCAATAAAAATTTTAACCGTTTGTGATCATTTTCGAAGGATTTTATTTTGGACTAGTGTGCGTTCAGTGGGGGGCCCGTCGCCAGGATTATTTGTACTGCCGTATACTGATTTTCCTAATTGGGGACTTTTCAACTTTTTAAACAAAAAGATAGGCTTGCATGGAAAAGCAGACGTTACCATCTAAAATGGTCTTATTGAATGTGTCTGTTCAAGAAAAAGAAGTGACATGCATATTCCTTGCAAATTTGGCCTTTTTGGTACATTTCAACATTTGCTTTTGAATAGTGGATCTTTTGGTGAATTGGGGGCATAGCTTCCCCAACCCCCTTGGTTGCAGGCTTGGATGTGGAACATTGCACTTATGATGTACTAAACTAACTTCTATTTCACAAGATTTGCTACTTGGAATACTTTGTTTATTTTTATTTTTTAGCAATCGCATGAATTTACCAACGCTGATACCCACATTTCATATCTACCTCTTGCACATGTCTTTGAAAGGAATGTTCAGGTATGTCATGTACATCAGAACTACGTACCTAAAGTTTGTAGCATTGTATTGACATGTCTATTGTTTTCCCTCTGTGCTTGCGTAGACGGCACATCATATTTGCACAGACGATGTACACCTTTCGTATCTTCCACTGGCCCATGTATTTGAACGTTGCATTCAGGTAAGTGAAGAGCTCGTGTCCACGACCCTTTAGGAGGTATGATTTAATGGAGAATATACCTGACTGATTGACACACAATGCTGATATTTAGAGAGATTTACATACCATGCGCGAGGCATGTACTTGGAATGTAGAATTCTTTTGTTTATAGACATTCTTAAACAGCTTTGAAAATGTAAGCAATTTCATTGGCTGATGCCCGGGTTCAATTCGTTTAATTGAACTCAGGTAGTACGCGCTGTGTATTGAAGTTATTTTTAGGTTGAAGCGCTCGCGTCATACCGCATTTCGCTACGTTCGCACGCACGTGCCAACGTTGCGTCTCGTTGCGTATGATCTTTGCATTCAACGGGTTGTTCGATTGTTGTCACTGGGTGGTGGCAGCGCTTTCTTGTAGTATTAAAAGTCGTAAAGCATTGCGAAATTGAGTTAAATATGATAAAGCTGTTTAAGAATGAGAATAAAGGTATGATTTTGGGAACCGGTACTCTCTTTACGACGAATTGAACCCGGCGACACCATTATTTTTGCGTGGAAGAACTCGGCCTCCGGCCTCGTTCTTCCACTTAAAATAATGGTATCGCCTTGGGTTCAATTCGTCGTAAAGAGAGTACCAGTTCCCAAAATCATACCTTTATTCTCTAAATTGAACAAAAGAATTCCATGTTTTACAGACAAGTGCGAGCATCTTGTATGCATGGCTCCCAATCTGTGTTGCATTTGTTTTCATTCGTATTTTTTTTTATTAATATTATTATTATCCTTTGTGGAAAGCAAACAAATTCAAAAAATTGAAATTAGATTCTGGTGCAGAAACCAAATTTATGAATACATTCCTTTAAAAGAGAGAATATTCATTGCACATGTCGAGATAAGGTATTGTGTAAGCCTCTAATGTACAGGGCTTCCAAAATTGAACTGCAAGTCCTGTGCCAAAAAGTCCATGATCTGAATGGCTGGCAGTGTCATTTATCATGCTAATTACATGGATTTCTTGATAAACACCGAATGTGATTAATTATATGGTTCGTAATCATCTTACTAACATACTAGCGTTGTATCGCTGTACGAGCAGTGGAATCTGACAATTACGAGTACCCATGTTTCGGATATAGCAGCCATCTTTATTGAAAGTGATTTCTGAACTATACATCCACCTGCTTTGCACCTGAACCACATTCCATTTGTGTGAGTGTATTGTTTAACCCTTAAGATGGCTGCTAGTCTGAAACACGACCACTCGCTATTGGTCCATGAACAAAGTACATAGATTTTTTGTACAAAAGAAATGTAGAATTTGCAACACAGATCGTTTTACTTCTGAATAGCGGGCTATATGAGCTGTATTAAATTTTCTTGCTTTGACACTCTCAAGAATTTTGGGTTCTTTTTTAAATCGCAGCTTTCAAAATATTTTTCTAAGTTTGCCATGAAAAGAGCGAAAATACAAATCTTGTAAACATTTTACGCTATACAGTATTAGTAAAGGTCAGTTAGGTAATATCTCTGCTACCACAAAGCATTGTTTCCTTGGCCCAATTCATTAACGAGTGCTTTACTTTAACATCAAAAACCAAGTCTGGAAGATGCCCAAAAAGTTGCATTAGTTCACTAAATTGTCAAGCGTTTATACATTCGGAGCACAGAAAAAAAATGGACCACATTTTGTTGCATTCCGTAGGTTTCCTTGTTTGAATTTTGATGGTTCACATGATTTCCATGCCATAAGTGGCCATTGAGGGGAACCAAGTGGGCGGGGTATCGGCATATTTTTATCAAGCTTGTATTCACTGGTGCGCCACATCAATCACTTTGAATCAGGCTGGCATGCCTTATTTGGGCATGTACTGTCCAAAATAGTGATATTTTTTTGTCCTTGGAGTACAGGAAACTGTATTTAAAAGTTGATTTTAGGTGCAAACTGTGCTCTTCACTTCCCACTTCTTTGGCACATTGCTCCACATGATAACACTTATTTTCAAACTTGATGGAACCAAAACATTTGTTCGCATTTTAATTTGGGACAGAATTAGGTAATCTGTTTCATGTATTCAAGGTATGGCAATCAACATGACATGGACCACGATTGGATTAAATATAAAGTTTAGGCGGGGCATGTTCAAACAAAACTTGATTTTAAAATGTTAAAAATACTGTATTGAAGTGGATTCTTACACGCGATATAATTAATGTAAGTAAATTTCCTGCTTTGATAAACTTTGACGGTTTACAGATTATCTGTTCAAATTATGTCAAACGTGTAATTGATCACCTTAATCTGTCCCTGACAGTAGAGAACGCTGCAAGTTGCATATATTCTTTAAATGTAACTTTATGCCTTTTGCATTTGAAACTTGACTGAATTGCATCACCACCTAAACATATTTTGATATTCTGTAGCAAGCACTATATTCTTCCAGAGTGGTTCTTGACTTAAATGGAGTATTATGCACTTTCAGAATTTGATTGTTATGTAGAGTTAGCTCATTGCATGACAATAAGTAGATGAGGAGTTGAATCAAAACACAACTGCTTTTTTGAAAAGTGGTTGCCAAATTGTGTGGTATTAACATCTCATACACAATGCTCTGGCCTCAGCAATGTGTCCAAACAAATCAGAGGGCGTACTGCGTGAGGAATTCAAACTTTGGCATGTATGGCGTGTGACTTGTGATTGTGTGTACCCATTGTCAGGGCAACGAAGCATGCTATGCATGGTTAAGTCATTACTTATGCAGTGAATTCCTGGAGTCATTTCCTATAAAGCATTCAGATAGCATTTTCCAAAAATTTACTGTTAATTTTGAGAAAATTGAACAAAACTATGGCATGATGCATTAATGTTCAGCAAACCTTTAAGTGGTCCCAAAACAATCACCTGTGGGATACATAGTACAAAGTGGCCATTTTGAAAATTGAATTATAGCCATTGTGAAATTGCCCATTAAGGCCAATGGAAGTTGATTCTTAGTTTCCTGTTGGAGATTTTTAAAAGGCGACAAGGTCCGATTTCATTATTCCTTATTTACTGTCATTTCATTATTTACTGTCATTTCATTCATATAATGGCATCTGGAATACACTATTAACCTTATATTTGTTACATAAAACAAAGTTAACAAGTGCCTGATAAACATAAAAAGGGTATTTGCAGGTTTATTTCTTCAAAACTTTAAAAATCAGTTTAAGCATTTTTGCACCAAGTATTTATGACAATCGGCTACAATCGGGACAAAAATCTGGAGAAAATTCATTATTAATGGTATACTGTGACACCCCTCCCAAGGAAACTGCTTAAAATGAACAGGAAGGAATGCTTGAATATTTTAAGCAACTGAAAATGTGTTTTTATTATCAAGTTTTTCAAGAAAAACTTTTTTTTAACAAAATAATGAAATATTTGCCACAGTGGCAAATCTGATGTGCGCTCCAACAGGAAACTAAGAATCAAATTCCCTTGGCCTAATCAAGCTCATTATTATTAAAATCCCCCACATCTTTAGTTTACTTGGTTATGAACTTTTGCAATGTAAATTTTAGTTTTGCTGTGTTTTGTGCCCAAGTTGGTAGACATTTCATATAGAAGTCCCATTGATGCAAATGAGGTATTGCCATTCATTCCGTCAAGCGCTACTGCACAACGTCATACAGCGCATGACGGAATCAATTGTAATACCTCATTTGCATCCATGGGACTTCTATATGAAATGTCTACCCCCAAGTTTGGGTCATTCCTCCAGGTAATATTGCATTGACCTAGACTAGTGTCAAGACTTCTATAAGGGATTATATGCCTGACTGAATAAAGCTCTATAATCCCTCATTGAAGTCTTGATACTAGACTAGTTCTTTACAATGTGTAGGAATAACCCAAGTTGGTCTTATATCTCAATTTCACAATTCCCACCTTGTGTTTAGTCAGAGTGGCTCAGGTCATGTCACTTACAGTTCATCTGCCAGTAACCTCCCTCTCCATTAGTTGTTTTTTAGTTCAAACTCCTTATTAAGAAGTTTGTTTGTTCCATGTTTGTGATGTCACCAGTTTGCTTCATTTGCATGCGATTGTTTACCTTCTTCCACCGGACACAAAATAATGCTTTTAGGTATCCCACATACTTCCTTCGTCAATCATCGCCTTGCCCTAGTTGAAGATACAGGTGAGTACGGACGGAAACCTTTTCGCCTGTTTCGTGCTTGGCATTTTCTAAGCAATTTTCTGTTTGTCATAAAACTGTTTCATATTTGTGAATGTCAGGTTTTGAATGTTATTGGGATTGCTTACTGTAAATTACAATTGGAAATTATATTATATCTTTAATTCTTGTACGACGCTTACATACAGAGAGCTTGATACAAAGGATTCATATATATTCCAAGTGTGCACGGGTATGCCTGAACATACACCTAAAATTACCCAGTGAGGCTGGCTACTCATGTTCCATACGGTTGTTGTTAGGGCCGTAAGGCACCCGTTTCTGCCAGGGTAAACAGCTCATTTAGGACGAACGCAGTGTGGTCTAGTGGTTCGCAAGCTGGCCCGTGACCAAAGGGTTCACCAGTTCCAATCTCAGTGGAGCCACTTGCTGGATTTAATTCGGGAATTCAATGTAATGGATTTAATTTGTGTACCCTATTGATGGTTCATTTGACATGCTAAGGAAGGCAACCCATGTAGCTTGCCACTGCTGCCTCTCAAGTTGCATTGTTGCCGTTAAAGTACTGTTTAAATGTAAAGCTCTAGCAATTTTCAACATGTCGACGATTGAGATTAAATACACCTTGGATTATTATGTTTGATATTGGAATACGCACAGACGCAGTGTTTTGGTCGGTCGTGTCCCAGAATTAAAAATCATATTATAAATAAGGGTTTTGTATTCACCAGTAAGTACATGCTGAAAACATTTTCTTAAGTTTGATCAGACCTTCATATTGCAACACACTGGGTATGCGATTCCAGGTCTATACTATACTAATACCCTTTTTATTATGAGTATTATGCATTCAATCATACTCATTCAATTCAATAAGCATTCAGATTGTTGATCTTGTTTATATTTCAAAAGTATTCAGACATTCATATCTCACAATTGGCTATTCCAAGTGTATACCATATACCCCAATGGACGACACAACTCAATTGGTTACATGCTCCTCCCCGATGGGTTTTGAATACCTTGGAAGAGTCATGCCCGTACATGATCATGCATGGGTATCACTGCATTGCATCTGACACCCAATGTGTCAATCGCATACTTGACCATGGTTATTCCATGGCTACTTCAATATATTAATTACCATTACATATCTCATAACATTGATTTTGATTTTGGTTTGGGGAAATTAATCAAATTTCAGGGAAAGTCGGAGAAAGAGACGGAAAAGAGGTAGAGAAAAGGGGTTGCATTATATAGGTGGAAACTATAGTTTGGATTGCCTCATAATAGAAGGCTGTACCGTTCCCTTGACTTGGGAGCCCTTTAGCCCAGATTCACTTCACGGTTCCATTGTTTTAGCGCATTGAGTTGAACCATTTGCTCAAAGCTAGCGAAGCGAGACATGCATTCGGACTGGAGCCGCCCTAGATTTGTAGCCCGAGTGTCTCGCCTCGAGGCTGTTTTTCAATGAAACTGCAACCCGATATCAGCTCGTCTGACCACATGTTTGCCGATGGGAGGTCAGTAATTGCCAATCTTAAGTCCCTGGTGTGTGAGGCCCAAGGGAAAGTGTTAAACACCATTGCTTTATGACCCTAATGCAGTCTGTAAGACTCCAGCCATAAGAAACTTGTGCATATGAATAAATTTAATGAGAAGAATGGCAGAGATAGCTCACAGGTGGTTTTCCACTGAAGTGTGTCATATTAGAGTCAAGAGGAATCATGTCCATGGTCAGAGAAAAGTCGGGGAAAGGTCTTGGAATTCCAAAGTCTGCACACCTTGGCAACCCCGCTGTAAAGATGAAAATAATAGATTTGAGAAAAGGTCTTTATATACAGTACTTAAAACTTCTAGGTCAAATTCCTGAGTAGAGAAATTTATTAGTTCGATCGGTGGACATGCATCAATTACCATGCACCAAAACATGTTGTTCAAGTTATGGTTGTGTGCACTGGCAAAATACAACATTCAGTTAGCACTGTTGTGTTATCATATTACATAACCCATGACTCTTTGACACTGAATTCAATTGTATCACAGTTAAGTTGAATACAGACAGATTTAATGTGTGAAACTGCTGGCAAGTAATGTGACGTAACTGGTTCAACTCTCTATTCACATGCCTTTCATAGCTGCTGTGAGTTATGACAAATGTTTGTGGCATATGGCCTGTTACTAAAGCCATGATATACAATCCTGATTGTGAACTTCTTTTTTTCAAGCCCTTTTTTGGTGCACACACACACACAAATTTTTGTTTGACCTATACTTACAAGGATTTCAAAGAAACTGCATCCTCGGTCAGAAAAGCCAAACACAGAATAAAACCCATTGTTATACTTTTGAGGACCTTCTACTTCCCAGGACCTTTGTTCAGAAGAATTTCTTTTTGTGTTAGGTCCTTGGAAGTGTATGCCATACAAGTACGCATCCACACAAACACACACACACACACATGTATATATAAATAAAATGATTATATATGTTCCCAACTTATATTTAGACAGAAGCAGTCAAAATGATTATTATCTGAATTCAGATAATAAGTCTCCACAGAAACAAACCTATCAAATTTCAAGATCTTCAATTTTAAATTTAAATTAAATACTACTTTAGGCAGAAAGGTTGCAACATCATTCCTGTGAATTAGCATAGGCTACAGGATGTGATGGCCAACCCGTAGTTGTTGGTGGCATTGTAATCCGTTCAGTGCAAAATAAAGGAAGGACAAAGTTCATGCTGCTGTTTTCTTGTAATTGTCAAATTGTTGTTGTTGTTATTTTGTTAAATGTATTGGGAAACCTCATAGCAGTTGCTTATTTGTTGTCATTTTGTTAAGAAAATCTAAAATTTTTCAAAAATTGTGTATCATTGCTTTAATTTTCAAACAATCATGTTTACATTTACATGTTCCATTTCTTCTTAAAATAATTTACATTCTGAGTTGGCATCTTAAATTCTGGAATGACCTGCATGGCAATTGTCTTTTTTGTCTTTTGCATTGGTCTTTGGCATGTGCTTTCGTAATTTATACATTTTTCTCTTTAATTTCTGCATGTTTATTCAAGCATTGAGAAACTGTAATGTATGAGGTATTTACTGGATGTGCTGAATAAAGTAACTTTGCCATTTCATATACTTAAGCAATAATAAAGAGCACCCCCCATTATTTCATATACTTAAGCAATAATTTAAAGAGACCCCCCCATTTTCAAATGTGAGTTTATTGCCCACGTTATGTAGTAATTGTCGGCTGAAGCTATACCTGTGAACGGTATAGCTCAAAATTGATGATGCATCATAAAGAGGGGATTTTGTTAGTTAGTTTGGGGAGCCCCCAATCTTAATTAGCAGAATGGAAACATGAAAATTCTGTCTGTCCATATGAAATAGCCCGAAACGAAACATACATAATATAATAATAATTACAAAAACCATTCTTATATAGCGCATTATACAAACAAAGTATCAATGCGCTGATTGCCAATTTATTACGCTGCCGTCAGAAATCGGCACCATCATTTCGCTTCACCTAGGTGGCGCTGGCTAAGCGCAAGACCCTATCAGCACGTAGATTGTAATATCACCCATAACAGTCCCCATTGTCGCGTGTTGGGTGGACGAGGCAATTGATGGAGATGCCCAAGGACACAACACGTTGGCGACAGCGCGGCGGGGCTCGAACTCACGAACTTGACTGATCACGATGTCCTGCGCTTTTCCACTGGACCACACTTGCTGAACTTAGCTTGCAGAACATGACACCTAAATAGCTCTATTTCCCAGCTATGTCATTTTGAATGATTTTTTAGCAGACCTTCAGTTATTATCAGGATTATGATATATTTTAATACAGAATCCTTCTTAAGTGACACATAGAAGCTTACCATTCACAGGTATAGTTACTAGCCAATAACAAACTGTTGCAAGATGTGCAATGAACTCAAATTTGAAAAAATTGGGATGCTCTTCAAAAAAGTTGCTATTACTTTCACCATAAGAAATGGTAACGGTTTACTTAAGGTTAACCTAGGCATGGTTAAGAATGAGAGAAGGACAATAATTAAACCATATTAAAGATTGAGGTGATTAAACCTCACTATCACATAGTTACTATCATTTCAATTCTCTGCAGTATGAAGTCATAGTGTAGGGGCTCGATGGGATATTAACCAGGGGACGTCAAAACTCCTCACTGATGATTTGCAAGCTTTGCCAACCAACCATATTTCCTTGTGTGCCCGTCTCAGGAACAGAATATACGATAAGGTGGTGTCAGGGGTGAAAAAGATGGCTGGTGGATAAGAAAAGTCTTTAATTGGCTTACAATAAGAAAAAAGCGGAAGCAGTGCTACGGTAAGTCGGAGTCCAATGTGGTTGGAAAAATGTGCAGTGTATTTCTTCCCAATACGATGTTTGCACGGTTGTCAACATAAATTTTAGTGACAAAAAGTACTTAGAGAGGGATGGCCCCATTTAAGTCTCTAAATTTTCATCTTGATAGAAGACCCTTCACCCAAAATCCCACATCTGTAAAGTTTCGTGCTGATATTTCAACCCGTTCTGAAGTGTGAGTTAAAAATGTGATTTTGTGAGGTCCTCATAGCGGTACTGTGTAAAATTAATATGGTCGACCAAAATGGGTCATTATTTCGCCTCAGAACATACAACACTAACATCCTTGAACCCCTAGATTTCACGCGGTAAATGAGAAAAATAGTAGCTTCTGATACCAAAATTGGACCACTTCATGTTAAATCTGGGGAGCGGCTATTTAGCGATCGGTGGCCCATCGAACCCTTTAATTGCAAGATTGGGAGGAATTCTGTTCATTTAGGTACATTTTTAAGGTAAATTTTTGTGACAACGGCCGTGCAAAAAATGGTATTGGAAGAATTGCATTGTCGGAAGAACAGTTACCTCCTCTTCTAATACACTGTCTGGGAACTTTCATGCCCTATTTCAATTTGTTTTGATTTAAAAGAGCTAAGAACATGATTTTGTGAACCCTTAAGATTTGGCCTAAGATTTCACAGGGTGAAATTAGAAAAAAATAGTAGAAGTCTTCACATACCAAGATTGACTTTTCCTGTGACATCCGAGTCATGCGACAAGGACTATAATCGACTTAATATGAATAATTTGTTTTTTTTGTTTTGATTATTGCAGTGGTAGTGTAGGAAAGACTCTTCTGGGATAAATTAGTCTTTGGCCAAAATAAAGGTCGTGGGTAAATATGTCCAATCTTTAACACTTAAGTGCCAAGGGGGGGTTCCATAGTACCCAAGATTGATTTTTCTGCGATTTCTCAGTCGTGAAAAAAAATTTCGAACTCTAATTTTGTTTGTGATAACTTATTGATGCGCCTTCTTCCATAAAAAAAATCATAAAATTGTTTTTTTTTTTCTAGCCCGTTTAAGGAGATAATGCTTAGGGGTCCCTAGGAACCCCCCCCCTTAGGCACCAACGGGAGTGTGATTTTAAAAATTAAAAAATTAGCAAACCCGGTGTTGCCAGAAATATTTTTCTGCTTATGTATGTGCATATGCAGAAAACAAAAATTAATTAAATTAATCAGAAAAACATAATTAACCCTTTATGTGCTGAAAGAAGCGATTCCATCATCGCGCGACTGCACGCCATTGCATACAAACCTATGGCAAATAAGTCGGCACCCACAAAAATACAAGAATGTACATATAATGGTAATGTTGTGTTAAATATATGTAAATTTGGCTTCTAGAGCAGATAAAACCATCAAAATGATTTGCCCACTGTGTATGCTGTGACAGCAGGTCGCGGAAAACAATGTACTTTTTGCAGCGATGATCCGCTTTCGAAAAAAATGATTTATTCCCTAATTTCAGAAATAAACAAAAACTCATTTATATTGCCAACTTGGGCCTTGTCTATGCCCCATCAAAGGTGGTAGGAGTTTCATTTGGAAAAGTCCATCGGGAAATGGTTTTCCTTGGGGGGGTTCCATTGGAACCCCCCTCAGGCACCAACGTGGTTGAAAACACCTTAGCACTTAAAGTGTTAAACACTCTGGTCACTGTTAGCAATTAGGTTATTAGGTAAGAATGTGTCAAAGTTTTATAGGACATAGAAAAGTAGAGAACTCCAACATTGAGTGGTTGATGTTATTTTCAATATGAAGGTCCTCACCCATTCTTGTTCGTAACCCTTCAAACAAACACTTAAAGGCTTTTTAAAAGCAGAGGTTGAACATTCTAAATGACTTAACCCCAGGGCCCTATGGTGTAGGACCTACTCAAGATTTCAAGTCTTGAAATAAATATTTAACCCTTAACTACTTTATCATTAGGTTCTTCCTCGTCTTGCGTATGAGCAGCAGCTAAACATGTTGTAAGTGTTGGAGCCAACTCACTGGTGGTTGGTTGGGGTTAGAGAAATCTATGTCCCACCGGCGGAACGAAGTTAGGGCAACTCAATTGATGATGTGGATCCACCTTGTGCTGGAGAGCCACATTGACATGCTGGCGATGGCCGCATCCCCCATCGGTGCATATTGCTGTTGAAGCGACAACTCCTGTGGCGAATCCGGTTTAAGGTGACCATTCCTTGCGTTGAGTTGCTGCCAGGTGGGGTTTGAGTGCTGTCTTAGAGGTGTTATAGAGAAGTGGTCATGGTCTTGGAGTTCAAGCCAGGCAGAATTCCATTCTGTCAGATTTTGAATGGGGAACTGGAGAGTTCAGCAGCGGCGTGTCGGCAGAAAGGTCGGGCGAGAGCGCAGTCTCTATCTACCGAGTTTGTGTGATTCTTTGACGATGTTTGCAGCATGTGCTTGTTGTCCCTCCAGGGCCTTAATTCACTAGTTTTGTGCGTGTGGGGTTCTCTCCGAAGTGCTGCAGGTGCAAGGCCTGAAAGCACTGTATGAATTCAGATGGAGTAGACGGAGGCAGCCAGTTTTACTGGCTTCAAGGTTCTCTTTGAATATTGATGGTCCAAAAATTCCCCAACATTGCAATTTTCCTCTGAAATCAACCCTTTTCCACCAAACTGACACAAGCCATATGAAATGGGGTCTTATTGCTTCAATCATGTTTTTTTTAAAGGTTTCCTGGATCCGGCGAAAATAACATGGTATTGAAATACTGATAACAAAATGACATTTCTTGATACAGTGTAAATATAATCGGCAATGCGTGCTTTTTGAGGCTAATATATGGCAAAACTGTACATTAAAGGCATGATTATTCAAATTGTAGGGGAAAGATTTTCCCTTTTTTATTACATTATAAAATCGCAGAAAGATATACATCAATTTCTTGTGCTAATGCCTAAAAAAATTGTTAGATTGGCATACTCACTCACTCTAATTTATTTGCGCCTTACAGATAAAAAAACTGACCTTAATTTAGTGTTTTCTTAAAAAATGTTTATCCTCTCCCTATTTAATAAAAAATATTTATGCTTAAGTGTAACATTAACATTTGCTTACCATTCCAAACTAGAGCTATGATTAATCATTGTAAACATAATTTGGTTTATACCTAGATTGTTATTGGGCCAGGCAAACAGGGAAAAACGGACCAATTTACCTTGAATCCGCTTTTTTCAAATAAGGCTTGCTGGAGGACGTGGTGGAATGGATGGTATCTGTCAGTGCACCCACCCCTCTCGGCAAGAGGTTCTGCCCCTATTATGGAGAGTCCGTCTTTGGCGCTAATGTAAGAGCCCTCAACCCCATTTTTTGATTTCCCCACCAAAAGTTCATGTTACATTTGTGTCATCTGCAAGAATTGCAGAAGCACATAGGGATACTCTGGTTGTGTTATCTGTGTGTGGGTTCTTTGGTCAATGTTAAACCCTTAATATAATTGCATATCGTATGAGTTCCATACGGGCTACCACGATGTAACTTGGTGGAAAGGTAGGGGGCAGGTTGGGGGTGACGCTGTTTGGTGATCTCATGTGACCTTCGTGACCTCATGTGACCTTTGGCCCCTCACAAACCGTGAAGGCCGATGACTCCGCGTCCAGGGACCGCCAATGTATTTTTATTCACTGTGTAGTTAGCCTTTCCAAATACAAAGTGAGGCATGAGTGTATTACACTGATTGACTACTATAATACTAGATTCCACTGTGTCTGGACTAGTCTCGCAGTTATTAAAGGTATTGAAAGAGCAACTGGGGGTATCAAAATGCCCAATAACCAGTTTTGGTGAACAGTTGGTATAATCAATTATTACACAATTGTAACCCTTTTTTACCAATATTTGAAATAAGGGGTCAGACTCAATTCTAACACTTTTGTACTAAAATCCTTGAACAAGTTGGACTCCAGTTAGATTAATTTGTAAACTTTAACTCTCCTGCAAACTTATATTAGTTTGAAACTGCAGCAATAGGGCCACAAGATTGGATACTAATATACAAGTATGAGAGGAGGGTAACACACATTCACAGTGTTTTGAATTGACATGGAATGTACCAAAGCCTGTTTTGACCCCATGCAAATTTGTCTCTTTTTTTAAGAAAAAGAGCAAGTTTAGTAGGCAGTGGCGACACAATTTTGCACAACTGTTGATCGCAGGGACCAGCCAAATCTATTACCGTCTGCAAAAATCAGAAAAATCCATCGCAGGAATCTTGCCATGTAGGCCCTCCCAAGTTCATGATTTGTATGTTCTGCCCCTCCTATATGCCCTTCCTCCATAGAAAAGGGAGACTTTAAACTAGATTTTAAAGAAAAATCAATTTGCCGTCATAAAGTTTTGTAAAATTACCACATGGAGGAGTCAAGTGTTTACAAATACTCAAATTGAGTGGGTCAAAAGTGTGTCGCCATTGTATATTTTGGTTTAATTTGGTTTTTGTCATAATAAATGAGAACCTTCAAACAGCTGTGTGAACGATCAGTGTATGGTGGAAGTGCTTGAATGCAAAGGGAAAAAGTGCCATCCTTATGCAGCAAAAAACAACCAAACAAAACGTCTATGCCGTCCTTCATAGCTTATGTTTCATTTCATCAAAAATGTTACTTGTAGATTCAGTAATTTCCGGTCAACAGAGTGTACTGGCAAGCATGTTCGTGACATAGGCAGGGATAATTTACCAGAAGGGACATGTAGTACTCGCCAATTCTTGCAATCTCCTGAAGTTGTTTTGATGTGCCTGAAAGGACTACTATCCAATGATTATCATTAGGTAATTCTGCAAAGAGAAAATGATGAGTGCCAACTAACATGCTTAAATACAAAATTTTGCATATTTTATATTGAAGACACTAAGAGTTCGCACACCTGTGCATTTTAAGCATGTAGTATGACAAGAACATTTTGCTTATATTTTAGAAACCGTTACCTCTAAAGAGTGCGCACTTAATTCAAGGCTTTAACACAGAATTTTGGTGGTGAGCATACCTATCTCTGAAATGGGAAGGAGGAAACATTAAAGGAAGGACAAGGCAAAAGAAACTTAGGATACTAGAAAACTAAAGCCTGCGTTTTCTATCTATTATTTGGGATGCATGCAGAGCTCATCTGAGATTTAGAAATTATTTTTTTTTAAATTAAATGATGTACCCTATTCTCTAAAATTTGTTAAATAAGACAGGGTGATCCTGAACCACTTTTTGTGTCTTTACTGTCTTGAGGTCAATTTGCAACACCTTCCCCTATAGCACATCCAACAATTCTAGAAAGCCAGCCCAGTTTTTTGGGTCCGTTAGTTTAACCAAAGTTTTAAATCCGTTTTTGTCCCTCCAAATGGGGTGGGCGGATTACACCTCACTCCCAACAACTGCTGGTGTGAGGAGTTAAAAATTTGAACAACGATAATTGACCGGATGCCCTTCCTGACGTCACTCCACAGTTTTTGCGTGGGCCTAGCAACACGGCCCACATGCAAGGCAGCATATCTTATGGCTGCCATTAGCTCTCCATAGCTATGATGCTCTTTTAGGTAGATCTCTTTTTTCTTCTACAAGGGAACACTACTTCACATCAGATTTCCTTATAAACCAGATGGGTGACAGTTACCGCTGACAATCGGCCCCTAGACAGGTAATTACTGGTTACCAGATACCAGTAGCAGTGCCCTTAAAGAAACCTGACCTGGTCATTGCAAAAGACATTCCCGATTGCAGAAGGCAAAATTTCCCACTTGCAGGGTTAAAAACTATGTAATTAGCATAATGGTACATTTTTCCTTTGTTTTATTCAGATATGTGTTAAGTCCAAATGTTTCTCTGGATACCACAATAATGAATAGAAGACCCAAAGGGGCATAGATGAAGATGGATCGGCTGCCAATACAGGGGACATTGGAGTCTGGCTACCAGTAAGTCAGTTGTATTTCCATCTAAAATTAAATTTTGGGATAATTTTCAAAGTTTTTCTTTTAAAGAAAGCTAGAGAATGGGATTATAAATATTATAAATGAAATTTATAAACTTTTTGATTCTGGTAGGTGACAATATGAAATTCGTGTTTTAAATGCATATCCACCACAAAAAAAAAAAAAAACAAAGCAAGCAAATACCCATGGAAGATTGTGTGGCGACTGTAGAAAACATCCATCACAAGGTCAAGTAGGCCTTGTGAAAGGAACAGTCCCATTTGGACCGATTGCTTAACTTTTTGCTTTTCCAAATAACAGGCAGTCAAATATTTAATTTTTATATCATGATCATTGGTTTTTGGGTGTATAGTACAATCTATTGAGGGCCATGAAGTCACTGTTATGTTTCCCGTCACTTTTTGCCAAATCATAATGAGGCAACTATTTCCTTGTCATTATTCATTATTCATAATTTTGCAGTAACAGCCATTTCACCAACCTTCAGCATGCTCTAATAACTACAATAGTGTGTCAAAACACCACCCTATCATTTAGAAATGATTTTGGCAACTGTTTTTTTTTTTGTTAAAATCTACAAAATCACATCACAAGATGTGAACACTAAGAAACCTGTATTTTTCTTTAAAATCAAAATAATAATGAACTTTTTTTTTAAGGGATTTTCTGTTCTGCATCTCTACAGCGGGGGGGCAAAAAATCATAAACGCGGCGGGGTACGGGAACATAACATCGACCTTTCATACGCCTTACATGTCACAATGGCTCAAATTACTGCCCATAAATCCGATATAATGCTAACCTTTTTTTCGTAACTTAGACTTTGGCTGAAGCATGACTGAGATATCTTTCAAAAATACTAATTCTAACTTTAGGTAGAATTTTACATTTGATCATGATGAATTTCTTTTTCCCTCAAATTAGCATAGATTCTGACCGTAATAAGCACAACTCTTCAAGTTAGGTGCTCAGGGATAGTATGTTTGCCCCAGAGAAAATTGAGATCATTTACGGTGAAACCACTGGTTGTCCTGGCATTTTGTTTATGGTGAAAGTCTCAAGGTATGTTAATGAGTTTTGCCCCAGAGAAATTGAGAATCATTTACGGTGAAAGAACCACTGGTTTCTCAGGCATTTTGTGTATGTGAAAGTCCTCAAGGTATGTTAAATGATTTTTGCCTCGAGAAGATTGAGATCATTTACGGTGAAGACCCTGGTTGCTCAGGCATTTGTGTATGGTGAAAGCTCAAGGTATGTTAATGAATTTTGCCCCGAGAAGATTGAGATCATTTACGGTAGAACCACTGATCCTGCTCATGCATTTGTGTATGTAAATTCTCAAGGTGATGTTTAATGAATTTTGGCATACTTCTCAGGGACACCTTGATAAATCCTTTTGTCTTTAAAAAATGCTTAGGGTGCCATTTATTTTCATCAGAACAAAAAATATGTTTTTTGCATTAATTGTATTTTTTCCTTGTCAATTGCAAAGCGTTACTGCCCTTTATTACCCGCCCCTCCATTTTGTGCAGTCCTGGCCACACACTTGTTGTAGATGTTATCAAAATGATTGATGTGTTGTTCAAACAGCACAATTTCATTTAAGGTAAGATCATCGCTATTTGCTTCCCCTGGAAAAAAAAATCACTTTAACATCAAATTACTTACTCAACCAATTCATTGAAAATCGGTTTCATTTAAAGAAAAAACCTTAGTATTTCATAAGACCCCAAAAAAAAAGTAACGCATCCTGTCTAAATACCCCCCTAGTTACAAACCCTTTGTA
>JAMKCH010028038.1:0-18020 GCA_023653785.1 Ophioderma brevispina | reverse complement strand
CATATTTCTTCTTTGATACACGCATCAAAAGTTACGCCTTATACAATCTGACAAAAATCCAGTTACATTGAAGAGAGTTTAAGCTATTTCTTTATTTTTTCAAACTGGCCGTGTGCGACTGTGGCGGGTTTTTCCCAGATCACATCACATTTCCGCTGGATCACCGGCGCCGCCGCAGCTCCGATTTTTAAAAAGTGAGCTTCGCGGCGCCGCAAAATGGTAGGGTATTCTAAAAGGGACCCGTAATTGTTTCAAAAGATGTAGATCTTGCGCGGCCCAAAGAACCCTTGCATGTGACCTGCGCAAGATCCACACAAAATTTATGGTTCTAGCACGATTGACCTACTGAATCTAAATCTGGATGTGCCCTTTGGCACCTTGAGCCATTTGAGATATGGGTAGGGGGTAAATTAACAGGGGTAAAATTTGTAATCTTCATAATGGGTTTTTAAATGTGGATAATCATGTTCAGCTGGTCCTATGGATTAAAAAAAAGGTATAGTTTTTGGCTATATCTAGGACATGTACTTTTAACACATCAGCAGCCTCAAAATGGTTAAGGTTCTCCTTGGGGGTAACCAATTTTAGAATGCACAGATTCTTTTTCAAAATGGGCTCAAATTCTTCAACAATACTCAATAATAATGAAGACTTATAAGTGCAAGTAATGATTGTTTGCACTTGCAAATCCCGTCTACCTAGGAATTACCGTGGCGTACCCTCTCTGATAAGAACCACATAAGAACGAAGAGTAAAGGTATGTGTCATATATCCCATACAAATAAAGCATGATTTTGAGCATGAATCATGTCCTGATCATGCATTTAGAACCACAGAATTTCCTTAGCAACGGCATGACATATAATAAATTTCGAAATGGTACAATGGGCTATAATTCTGCACAGGTGCACATTTACACAGTGCGCCAAGTCAAATCATGGCATGTCCGGGCCATGCCTTATTTATCCTATCGGCCATCCCTTGTGCATGCCCACCACGCCTTGCGAATCAAGGACACTACTTCATTGCTATTTGCTCACTACTTGCCCATGTCCTATTCATGACCAATACCATCCCCTCGTCGCGTCATGCCGTTTATAGAATGACCATATACATGTGTAATAGTCACTATACTGTGTCTCTACTTGTTTTCTACCATACTCTCCCATTCACCACTTAAGGCCTACTTTGAATATCATGTGCCCTTCAGTTCATGCCTTGCAGCAACAGCAGTAACAATGTCCATGGCTTTAATTAATGACCAATGCCAGCAGGCATTGAGTAGGCATGATCATGGGCATGGGATCATATCCTTCATGGCTGCATAATACAAAGGAAAAACATGACAAGTATAGACATGGACGTGGCATGAAACAATCACGAAGTCCTTTGTTCTTGCTCAGCAACAGTAGCAAAGTAGCAAACAATTTCGGACTGCCCATGAATTTATTTTTGCCTGGCCACACAATAACATATTGTACAACACACCTGGGCACAAATTGGGTGCTTAGGTCGTTCCACGACCCTAAGATCGACGGTACTTGCCCTATGCTACTCATGTCAGAGTATGCTTGCCCTACATGTATTGGACCGATCAACCCATGCCAAGAAGCTTCCTCCAGCCGGTTATCACAGGATGTCCTTACAACACCAACGACAACTTACCGTCCTAGCAGGAATGCTCCACCAGACATCCCGACCGCCCATCTGGCTGATCATATTGGAGAACATTGTTTGGATACGATCACATCATAAGACGGCAGCTTTTTTTCAAGTTAATTTGATTTCGTGGTTTACAGTGATTGTAATGCTCAAGTGTATAATCACAGTGCCCCAAAGGCCACTGGGTTGTTTAGCCCAGGAGCTACAGACATTTTTAACACATCTCTAGTACAAAAGGTTCGAGTGATTAACTATGTTGAGACAGCCTGACAGGGACCGCCCCACCCTGAAACGTGAGTTCTTAGTGTTGCAAATGGTGCCTTCAGGAGAGGGGGCCAAGACATAAGTTGTACGGTCAAATTTTTAAATTATCCAATCGGGTTGAAAAGTATACCACGTTATTGTCTACCATCAGAATTTCAGAAAAGGTATATTTGGTAACTACCACAATTTACAGTTTAAGAGCTATAGGCTAAAAACAGCAAAACCATAAAAAGGGTCATTTTCAGTTGTATCATGGGTTCAAATTTTTAAAGTCTGCTCCGCTTTGGATGAAAATGTGTCAAATTATTGGTGGAGCTCATAGATTAAAAGTTATAAATAAAGAATAGTTTTGTGTGTCTCAATGGCTTGCTTAACAAGTAGGGGGGTAACAAGCTCAATCCCCATTGAATGCAATGGACTCGAACGTTCGGTGCCCCTATCAGCGGTAACTAAGGATTTTACATAAATAATACGGTCAAAACTATTCCTTATTACTGTAGTCTTTGCTACATGTACGTGTTTCGTGTCCTGTTTTGTTTCAGTTCCCCATTCATGGACGTTCACGGTGATGGCATACAAGGTTAATTTTAAATCCAGAGTTTCGAATCTCTTACAAGGTATAGAATGGATTTACTAAAAATAGGTTGACCCGCTGCAAATATTAAGGCAATATGTATCCATATACGCCTAGCTTCTTTCCTTTTATCTCTTTTGTGTTGTACTGCACCTTATTTTTGTGGAAGAGACAGGCGCAGTTCGGCTGGTAAAGTAAGCATACAAAACAAGCGTAATTATTAAAACAAGAAATGGTACTACTCATTTGAATTTCATTAAAGGTTCATTCTTGATTCCAGCACCCTCTGTTTTATTCATGGTTCACTAGAATTCCTTGAGAAAAGCCTCTTCACAAAATTTGATTTGATTCCGAGGCTTGCGGTTTTGTGGTATGAGCAAATGCTCGTTTCCCGGTCCCATAGGCCACTGTGCTGTAATTTTCTGTCCGTTTACCGACCGAAAATCAAAATTGCAAATTGCTTACAGATACACCGAATTTGCACGTAAAGATTTGGCACAACATGAATTACTAAGGCGGGGTCATTATTTAACGGGCCGGGGAGGGTGGAGGATTGAGGGGGACCGAAAGTTTTTGTAAGAGACAGGGCGGGAACGGAAATTTTTCATCAACAGAAGAGAGGGAGCATGACTTTTTAAATGGGAAATCAGCAATGATCAAGGAGGGAGTTTGAATTTTTTGAACGGAAGCGAGGGGGAACGCGAACAAAAAATTTTTTGTCGAAAAAAAGTTGAAATCCGTCCATATCCCTCCCTGGCATAAATAATGACCGGCTCTACGGTTAACGGTTCATACGATATAAAAATCTCAACTTTTCCGAGGTAAATCCGGGGGACGAGGTTGTGGATCACGAAAGCCCATTTAGGGAGGCTATGGAAGCACCAATCTCCCAATTCTCTTCCCATAATGTCTTTCCTGTCGTTTCTGGTTATCCTCATTGTGTTGTAGCAGCCTAAGGCGCTCCACAGCCGCGGCTGGATTTCTGTGATTTGTCGCGTGTTAGGTAAGAATTAATATTAATTATGCATTCATAAAATAAGGATCAAAAACTGCAACCAGGTAAAGTTTTTGTTTAATCTTCTCATATTTAGAGAATAAAGGTATGAATTTTGTGAAACCGGTACTTTCTTTCTTTAACGGACGAATGTGAACCCAGGCGATACGCAAAAATAATTTGTGGTGTCGCCGGGTTTTTTTTTCAATTCGTCGTAAAGGATGTACCGGTGAAATCCATATATAGTCCGGTGGGAGTCATAGTCTCGGGCTCCATAGACGATAACGAAATAAAGCGTGAAACTTAATGTTGCGTAAAGAGAGTCAACTGAATCCGATTGACCTATTGTTTCCCATTGTTCCTGCTATAGTACGCCGACAATGGCCTCTACACCGGTCCCCAAAATCATACCTTTTATTCTCATTCTTAATTAGGGGTTCATTCATAGTATTTTGGGTATGAACGATTGTTTTTGCCCGAAGGCTGCCTTTTGACCTTTTGACCACTTTCGGCGTTCGTCACGGCAGCCATGCATAAACGTCGTTATACATGTCACGTGAACGTGTATTGGCCAATCGCGTACGCCGATACATAAAAGGTAACATGAACACTTTTATCATTTAAGGTCATCTTTAACCCCCATTTCGCGATTCCTTTTACGGCTTAATAATACAAACAAAAGAGTGACTGCCGCCCATCCAGTGACAACAATGGAACAACCGCTTTTGACGCAACGATCATACCGCCACGAGACGCAACGTTGCCAGGCGCGCGCGAAAACGTAGCAAACCGCAGTCAATACGCAGCGCTTCAACCTAAAAATAACATCATTACGCAAGCTCGACTACCTGGGTTCAATTTGTCGAATTGAACCCATGCATCACCAATGAATTGCTTACATTTTCACAGCTGTTTTAAGAATATCTCGTGTACGTTGCTAAAATTTAAAAAAGGCGAGATCTTGAAGCTAACACTTTTTTTTATTAAAAAAACAACCCCAATTGACTCTTAGTACACAATCATTGTTACAAATGCACAACCCGGGTTTAAAGGGACATAATTGCAATGAAAAAATGCATAATGAAAATGACCCTTACTGAAATCACTTCCACGGTTTGAAAACAATTTGGATGTTAACATTCTGTAAAAACAGGAAGTTGGGGGGTGGCAGTATGGTGATTTCTGAACAAGGATGCTGACAGTCCTGCCAGCATTACCAAACTGTTGGAAGCAGTTGTCATCAGTCAGTTGTTCATCAAAGTCATTAGAGGGCTACAACGGTAACGAATAGAGCACTCGATTTCAGTTGACTTCTTCAGCAACATGAGTTTCACGCTTTATTTTCGTTATCGTCTATGGAGCCCTGGTTACCATGGCTCCCGCCGATACTATAGTTGCTTTCACACCGTCTGACTGCTTTTGATTGTGTCGCAAAAACATGCCGAACACTGTAAATCCTGTCAGGGTGTGACACCTTGGCTTTTTTCCTTTACAGCATTGCACAAACTGCCACCATCCTTCTCTGCCCACCCCTCCCTCCCTGGAATCTTCTTGTTTTACTGTTTTTTGCAGAATGTATAAACGGTCCCAAATTGTTTTTCAAACTCGTGGAAGTGATTTCCATAGGTCCTTTTCCATTATTCAATTTTTTTTCAGGCCATTATTTCCCTTATATACTTCTCCGTTTTCTAATTATCTATTGTTTTTCAGGCGTGCATTATGTTTTCAACGAATGCATGCTGGGCTCGTGTCAGATAATGCAACGGGTCATTCAGATAATGCCCGGGCATCAGATATGCACGGGTCATCAGATAATGGCACGCGGGTCACCACCAATCACAGAACTCCTATTACTACTATCAATCCTGTCCCCTCCAGTTTGATATCGTACTTTACTGCTCAATACAATTAACATGCCTGCTCGTATATATAACCCTCTAACTAGACTTAGTTTCTACAATCTATGGTGTCCGTCTAACTTTCAATTATTGTGTTGAAAAACATATTGGTTTCTCGTTTAAAGTATTAGTTTAATTCACATGCATCAAGACCATTCCAAATAATGTGATTTTTACTGTTTCTTCTTCCGAAACGGGCGTTTCTTAATTAACGAGAACAAGCTTTTTTGTACTCTCAAAGGACGAATACGTTTGACATTAAATATTGATTCTTAATATGATAAGAAATTCCTTCATTTGTATAATTGTCAAATTAGAAAGCCTTTCATCAAGTTTAAGGGAGCTGCTAAAAAAACTGAACTCCCTACATCTTGTTCCGTTGACGTCACGCGAGATTTGATGGGCGCACCAGTAAACCGCACGCGCTGGCTTAAAGCGATGGCGTTTTACAACTCTTGCATATATGTCATAACATTGACGCGTGCGTTACAAGCTGCTCATGTTATGACATCACTGAACGGAGGTAGAAAATGGACTATATCATGTTGCTATATAATATTAGGCCCATGATAAATAAGTGTACTCAAGAACCCCAAAATTCCAACTAAAAGCGTTTTCAATTGCCCTGGAAACCAGTCTGTTTTGTACATACATGTCTCGTTGGTTTAACATCTAATACAGGTGGGCAATTGGTAGAAGACAAGTTCAGAGCCTTTATATATTCAAATATCGGTCACTATGGGTTTGTTTTGGAAAAAGAAGTAAGGGCAAAGTGCGAAAGGTCTATCTTTCTTTTATTTCATGACGCGTTCATAATCACGAATGGGTTTTTTTTTGAAAGCTGCCAGGGATGTGCGGAGAAAGATTGCCACTCTAAGCCCTTAGAGAGTCTGATTTTTTCTCCGCACGTTCCAGATCCTTTCAAACAAACTAATTCAACAATGAAAAAATTGCCGTCAGGTTCTTTTTTGGCACTATTCTATAGAGTAAAACCCTTTGGATATGTTGGAGTGTAGAAGTGTTTTTTAATTTATTTTAAACACTAGTCAAAAATTTAGATAATTCACTTAATTATTAAATTTAATGTAATTATGATTTGATACTAATTTTTTCCTCAAGTATATACGGATAATGACCACGCCCTCAGTGGCATTCGTCAGTATAATTGCACTTGACCGTATTGGTCACTGCAGGAGCACTCGAGCCTCCGTCTCTCGTGCGCCTGCACTGACCCATACGGTCGCGTTCGATTATCCTGTCGAATGGCAACTAGGCTTTCGGTCGCCTTATCCCTTATCTTAACAATAACCACAATTGTACAAGTAAATGAGGTATGTTTTTTTCTTTTCTTTTTCAGTCTCAGGTTTTTACTAACATAACTATTAAATGCAAAGGCGATTCTAATCTATTCCTAATAATAATGAAGTGGTCCGAGCTTAAAAAGGGCTCTATAGTTTTTTGTTGGCTACCCAGGGCCCCTCCTCTCTCGGTTAAACAAAACACAACACTTTTTTATTTTTAAAGGAAGTAATATATGGGATAAAGAAAACGATGGCTGTAGTTGAAATATTTTGTGGGAGGAAATTTCTGACTCACCCTGTGTAGACTCGGGTACCGCTATTTCAACGTGGGTGTGTTACAATTCCAGAGTCCATCCCAGCGGTTGCTTTCGTGAAAAGATAAATCCACATCAATGCTGAACACCAAGGGCGATGTGGTTAACCAAAGGCTCGAAAATTGTCCGTTCACCATCTCTGCACTTCGTGAGTTGCTGTACAGGGCATTAATGACATTGACCATTGTTTCAGGAATGCCATATTGACGTAATATGGAGAACAAGACGGTCCTATTCAGGTTGATGGAATCAAAGGCTTTCTGGAAGTCATGAAAGTGACAAAGCTTGACAGTAAGAGGAAGTTGGTGGTCTTGTGAATCCCTCAATAATCGTAGAAACGGATGTGTGCCTGCTGCGCACACGGCCATGGATCAAACACTGGTCGAATTCTATTTAACAGAATTTTGTTGTAAAATTTAGCAGCTATGGACATCAGACATGTCAGAAGTGGCTAGGGTTCGACCAGGTAACCTGGTCAATCAAGAAGATTTTGATATGTGTGCGCTTTATTTCCGTTATGCGTTATATTAATATTACCAAAAAAAAAAAAAACGCTTTATCCCAGCTCGAGTTTCGTGGCGTGCGTGTAGGCGCTCGTCTTGCATTTTTTGAGATGTTCACGTTTTTGGCTGCCTATTGATGGACGTCATGTTACAATGTTACAAGTATCAAAAATTACATTTATTGTGTCTTAACCACATAACCGAAGTACTTCATGTTATTTGTAGCAGGTATTTGCTGTTATAGGCATCTTTAAAATTATGGATTTTGTCCATTTTGAATTTGAGTAGGACTTAATGTTACACACTTGTGCCACAAACTTGTTTTAATTGATATATAGTAGCTAGTAACTCCATAGTTTGATCATATAGGGTTAATAGATAATGATCATTTATAGCGACGCCATCTTGGATTTCTCAAAACGCCAAGGATGCCAGGTGACCAACCGACAGCTTCTGATTCTACACACCCTAATCTACATTTTGGACAAAAAATTGTGTTATAATTACTTAACTGTACGTCACATATTCTGTTGTCAAGTACGGAATCTCGCCCTTTTTGTATGTTGAGCCAGAAGTTTTAGCTTAAAGAGTCTTAAAAGCTTCTCCCACTCTTTTAGAGGAGGAGCAGAATTCATAGGGCCTTTTAAGGAGTTCGCTTACCTACCCACTACAGAAAAGGTTTGAAACCTTGGTAGTTAGTATGACCTATCCAGCAATCGGCTAGGTAGGTAGTACTATAAAATTTGTTATCACTTTTTCAATAGGGGCCAAATGTAAGTTTACACAGGGGTCAAACTTTTAAAATGCCCCAATCATGTTTAAAGTATGCCATATGGTCCATCCAGTCATATAAGGATCAAAAGTTATGTTGGTACCACCTACGAACATTGTTTTGGAGTATAAAGTAAATGGCTAAAATGGTTAAAAAAAGGTCAATCTCGATTTGCTAAAACAGGGGTCAAACATTAAAAAGGTAATTGATTATAATTTTAAATACTTCCAAGTTATTGCCTGAGGTAAGAGGATCATAAAAGGTTAGTTTGATTATGTTAAATGCTTTACTTGACAGAGATAAGGGTCAAGAAGGTCAACACCAATTGGGTTATGTTGCCCATGACCTATTATTTTCATAACATGGTAAAATATGCATTGCAGTGGTACAAACTATTCCTTATTTGACTCATTAAGCTTGATGAAAACTCTCATTTTCAACAAAATTGGAGCAACTCCGATTTTGGACCCATGTACAAATAGAAATTGACATGTTTTTTACCATTTTAGCAATTTTTTACCTTATAACTCCAAAAACCAGTGGTCATAGATGGTACAAACTATACATTTTTGGAATCCTTTGCACTAGACGGACCACTATGGCATACAGTCACATGATTGGAGCATTTTAAAAAGTTGACCCCTGTTGTAAACTAAATTGGCCCCTATTGAAAACCGTGACACCACAATTTTGAGAGAATCCTACCTGCGTGATATAGAGGGTCCATTACTAACTACCAAAGGTGTCAAACCTTTTTGTAGTGAGGGGTAAACGATGATGTTTGACCTGGGTCCTAGATCATCCACTATTTGAGGACTGGGAGAAGTTGAAATTAGATCCTTTTTTGGCACATCTCTTTCTTCTGTCAGATTCCGAGTTTCCTCTGATGCCAAGCCTAGCCAACCTAAGAGGAGAATGATAGTTTATGCAGAGAAGAAGTGGGTTGCTCAGACTTCCAAAGGTTTTATCCTGGGGTGCAGGGTTCGGTCAAGTGGGCATATATAATAACTTCACCAATACTCAGTCACTCGCCACAGATAAGGGTGTCAAAAATACGCGTAAAAGCTCGTAAACATGTAAATAAACACGCTTCCAATTCATAATGGGGTAATCCGATGTATCGTTTAAACCTGACAAATTTCAGGGGTGTGGGAGTTACTTTTGGGGGGTGTTATTAATCCATAAGATGGGGACCTAAGTTACAGGGATTGCAGTATACACTGACTTGCCGTGATGGCCAAGCGAACAAAAGAAAAATAGGAATTAGGAGAGAAATAATGACCTATAAGGACTCAAAATTTAGGGACCTACTGGAAAAGATATGTCGATAATTAATACCAGATTTGTGAATGTGCAAGGATGCTGTAAAATATACATTTCGGGTCCAAATTGTGTACTTTTTAGATACAGAGTAGTGACACCTGTATATGGGGTTGGGTAACTCTTAGAAATAAAGGATCAACATAGAATTCCGTTTGTTCTTGATTTTCACCCTAGGATGTGCTAAGGTTCTATCAAGAACCTTAAAAGGTTCTATGAAGAACCCTTAAAGATGTAAATAGGAATCTAGGAAGTTTTTTTTATGTGTTCACCTATATGGTGAAAGGTTAAGCAACACATGAAGGCGGTGCAAAAACCTTTTGAGTCTAAATAATTTCATGGCCCCAAAAATCTTTTTTTCCTGTTACAACAAACCAAGAACCTCTGCGGTCCGTCCTCAGAATGTGCTTTATTAACATCCATTCATCCATTCTTTAATTATTTTAATAGTATTCCTATAAGTTGGTCTGAGAAATGAATGTTGTTGTGTGAAGGTAAACTTAGCCAGGCCGAATGCTTCAATGCACTCAAGAGTACATTGAAAACATTTATCACGAAAAGGTTCTTATTTGACAATTAAACATTGTCTGCATGAAATTTTTTGATCATTTCAAGAAAATAAAGCTAAATAGTTTTTCATAATGTTCAATTAACAATTATCATCTTATTTCAGATGAATTTTTAATCATAACAGATATTTTCGTGATTTACTTTTTACTTTTTAAAATTGCATGACAAATTAATAACTGACAAACTTGTCGTTATAATTTTAATGAATGACAAAAATTGTCGTTAATTTGTCATTTCTAGTACATTACAAATTACAAGTGTTAGAGTATGACAAATTAAAAATACGAATTATGATTTATTAGTTGTCATAAATTGGTCCTGTGCATCACAATTGACAAATTATGAATGATTATTTGTCATTTAGTTTTGTCATGTCTTTTGGCATGTACTAAAAATGAAAAATTAAGACACTTTTGTCATTCATTAAATTTGTCATGCAATCTTAAAAAGTGAAAATTCTATTAGTCAAGAAAAGATCTGTGATGATACAAATTAATTTGAAATGTTAAAATGTTACTGAAATCATGAAAACATATTAGCGTTTATTTTCTTGAATGATAAAAAAAGTCCATTTGCATGACAATTTCCTTAATTTGTCAAATAAGACGCCTTTCCTAAAAAATTATGTTTTCTGGATACATGCCCAAAAATAAAACCCCAGGCAATGATGGCCTCTCTTGTGAATGGTATTTATATTTTTGGAGGCATTAAATTGGGGCTTCGTATTGAGGTATTGAACTTGGGACTGGCTGGTGGTAAATGTCTTCCTCAACAGATCAGCTGTTGCTTACATTGGAGAAAGAGGGCAAGGATGGGTGTAGATGAAGAATTGGAGGGCCCATATCTTATTAAATGTTGATTATAAGATTGTTTCTAACAGCTTATCTACTCACCCGGAATGCTGGATCAAGGTTTATTAAAAAGTATCACTGAGAAAAACCAGTTGTATAAACCAATACCTACACTCGCCAAGTATAACAAGACTTCAAAAAATTGGTAAACAGACAGAAATTACGTTAAATTAGCTTATTTTAAGCAAAGAGGAAACACTTTTTTCTTAAATTTAAAATAGCAAAAATAATAGGAAAACAAACGGAAACGATAAATGATATTCGTGGTCGAGGGAAAAACAATCTATGCAGAGAAAGTTTGACAAAGGCAACCTTTCCACTAACTCTGTAGATATTTCAATCTTTCAATAATTTCTTTGTAAATATTGGTCCAAAGCTTGCAGCCAATATAAAAAAAATACGTGTAAACTATTTTGTTTACCTTAAAGATTCAAAACACTGTAGTATTTACATGAAACCAATGTTGGAAATGGATATACTTAAGCTAATGAGGAAATTCAATCAAAACAAGAGTGCGTTAATGACAAACATTGGGTACTCATAAAAAGAAAGTGCCAAAGAAATAGTTACTCCGTTACAGAATATTAATTTATCGATATCGGACTAGGGTCGTTCTGAAAAGCTAAATAAGCTATCGAATACCAATTTATAAGCAACAAGAGTTGAAGTCTCAATTATGGTCAGTGTCTCTTTACCATTGTTTTTCGAAAAATTACTAGAAAGACTGCACTATTGTTATCGAGATTTCCTGCCATTCATACTTTTATTTGAATATTTTGTTTCCCTTACAACATATTTCATACTTTGAAATAATTTTCTTAAACATATCAACATTATAACCATCTGTTATTCAAATCTCAATTGATAATTAAGATAGGTCTTTGAAACAGGCTAATATATTGTCATTTTCAGGGCCTCTTTGTCAGATTTGTGTTTACACCAACTTTTGAAGATATATTATTTTGCATTGTTAAGATCAAATGATAAATCTTCCTAGGTTACACTCCAGTGTTTGATTGACTCCAAATACTATCGTTTCAAAGTTAATATTTAATTTCAAATTGAAAACGCTATCAAAATATAGCTAATTTATTCCAAAGGTTTCTTAACTGCATGAGAAATAAAACATGTGCTCATAATTCATCAATTACATGACATAACCCAAAACATCGGTCTGAATGCACTATATTCCATCTTTTAAACAGTTTCCCTGAGGCCAAAATCTGATGCAAGATTTTAAGTAAATTCGACAAGTTTCATATTAGTTCGGGTGAGGTTAGGGTTTGAGAGACCCAGAATTCCCAATTACAATCAAATTTAATAATAAATTCCAAGAAATTTCACAATGACATCGGGAATATTTGTTTACCAAAAGAGCAGAATATAGTAATCCAGAGATATTTTGTTAATGTGCAATGTGAATATCTTCTCTTCCAAATAATGTGTTTTTGTCGAACATTTGTTTATAATTCCACCTTTTTAATAGAGATTCGCCAATCTCTTGGAAGACTTTGTAATATCAACTTTACTCGCTAAGGAAGTTATTCGTTTTAGTTAATCTATACTTAATCACTCTAGGATCTAAAATCCATCAGCGTGGCATATTATCAACATAAACAAAACACTTTTAGCCCAATGATCTATAAATAAACATGACCTGTTACACAAGATATATCTATTTCCCAAAACTTACCTTCTTATATCATTTACCAAAGTGGTTTCTTACAATTTAGGGGATATGCCAACATTCAACCATTCTTTAAGAATTCTGGAATAAGTTAGTATTAGATAGGGAAGAATATGGGTTAACGTTCATTTTAAAATATCAATAATGATTCGCCATTTACTAAGAAGTATATTGTGATCGATGGTATCGAAAAGCTTTCGATAAATCTAAAAATATACCAATGGTGTTTCCATTTCTTTCCACTTGCGTATGATTTATCCACCAATTCAATAAGGCCATTAGTTAGACTGATGGACCGAAAACCAAGTAACTATCATTAAGGGAGTTCATGGGTGATTATAATAAATTATTTAAACCTTTAATACACTGCTAAAATGAACACCTTATTTTCGAGACATGTACCCTCTCGAACTAGGTGTATTTAGGTTAAAATATTCAAGAAAGAATTAGCTAATAATGGATTGATAACTATTTTTAAAACGTTCTGAACATCCATGGCTATCAGACAGACATTAATATGATCTCAAATTTAAACAAGAACAAAAGAAACTTTTTTGACCAATGTATTAGAACAAACGGCCAATTCTTTAGAATCGTTAGAAATAAATAAAACAATATAAGCTCCGTTAAAACATTTCCGTTTTCAAACTAAAGTAACAATTTTCTCTCAAAATTCTACTTGAACGTTTTATAACTAATGATTTTGTCACGAGCACCGTCCTTTGTCTTGTCTATCAGCCGTGTATGATTTTGCTTGGTAAATGTGTATTATGATTTTGAAACTTTTGTGTGTGTTTTTTTTTAAGATTTTTTAGTTTTTTAAATTTATTTGGATTTATCCTCCATATTGCAATTCTGTTATGTATATAGTATGTTTTTAATGTTATTTGATTATATTTGTATATATGGAAAATAAAGTGATTGATTGAAAATTGACTACTTCTTCTTGTCCTTGAACTGGGGAACCAGGCGAATATTGTTCGCCGCTCAAAACCAGAGGGTTTGGAAGGAGTCTGACAGCTAGCCTGGTTTCAATTTTTCTAACTCTAATTGGTCTTAAAGGCTTTTTGTTTCATCTCATTTTGCAATTTTCCTTTTCCAATTCCTTTTGTATGCAATTCCATCTCTTTCGTTTCATTTCATTTGCATTCCATTTTCTTTTTGTTGCATTTCTTTTTGCATTTGCAGTGCAACTTTTCTTTTTTAAGTCAATTTCCTTTTCTTTTGTTCCTTGAATTTGCATTATATTTCATTTTTGTTCCACCTCCAATTTGTCTTTTCCAATTGCATGTTCATTAACATCTCGTTTAATTTTACGGCATCACTTGTGCCTGGTCCAGAAACCTTTCTATCCTATCCAAAATATGAACTATCCCAAACATTTCCTGGACAAACTTTTTCATCCAATATTTTTGAAGGACTTGCTTTCTCATTGCAGGTTTTGCTTCAAGTCCTGAATGCTGGCTAGTTTCATTTAACTCAGATTGTTTTCAGCTCATTCAAACTTCTCCCAAGTTTATTTGCCCTATGAACTCTTTTGGATTAAACTCCATTGTTATTGTACTCTACCACACAATTTAACTTGAACAATCTACAAAGTAGTACATGTAAAGACACACAAAATTTTGTATGCAAGTGTGCACAAAACGCTTTTCAATATGATCACACTTTTAATGTGTACAAAATTCGAACAATAAGGCTCAAAATTATCCAATGCAATTCCCGAAGACGAGCCCCCATGCTTTTATGACGCCTCGTGGACAACAAATGTCAGAAATATACCTTTCAAACACAAATAAATGAGCCTTGGGCACAATTGATCTAATTTATATATAAAACAGATTTAATGATCTTTTTTAATCGGTTTGGTTCAAGAAATTTGTATGTCCAAAACAATATTCACTAGTACCATTTACACACAATTTATAAATTGATACCTATTATCCACAAGATGTTCTTGTCCACTAAATGTCCAGCAATAGCATTGCAATTCAACGATAATAGGTCCTCACAGCGAAGACTTCAAAATGACAGCATGCGAAGTCACACTTATATTATATTGCCATGGGAATCTTCTCGAGGTCCTTAAAATAACTTTTGTCCAGCAGTTTAAGACGACAAGGCTGAATAAATACCTCGACGACACTCATATTCCACATTAACTACTAGTGAATCAAAAAACAAATTGTGCATAAAAAAACTTAAAAAACAGAAAAAAACTAAAAAATCAATAAAATATTGTTGTTTGTTTTATGGGGTTTGGGATTAAAGCAAACTCTACTATACGGCTTCCACTGTTGAAAAAATGAAAGAACATAACAATAAGCCAGATATGACAATTTTGTAAGCACACCTCTTTTTCCTCCCTTCCCTGGGAATTTAATACCTTAGCAAGAATATGTTAATGTACGATATACTCGTTACGACGGGGCATACATTAGGAAATTATGATGACCCCGCTTAATTTTGTTTAATTGCTATGAATAGCCATGGTCTCCTTCATGATCTCTTCAAAACGAATTTTAAATAGTTCACAGACCGACAAACTCATCCCAAAATAATCTTGATGTGTAAATGAAAAAGAGTTCAAAACACTACTACTGTAAGTCTAGTGTATAGCTAGGTCTAGATACAAGCCATGCCAATAAGGAACTAAACTCTTTCCAATATCCTAAACCAATGGAGATCTTGTTTTTCCCTTGCTCTGCAACAGTGAATTGGGTTTTGGATTCGTCATCAGTTTGGCACATTGGTATAACTTCAATTCATTGATACTCCGTAGCTTCTGAAATAATTGAGAAATTGTAGCATTAAGTTGGACAAAGGTATACATCATGATATTGAGATTGTATACATTCTCACAACAACTTGAATGTGGGTAAATCCCATTGGGAATGGCGAAAAAGGGGGTGTTTACAAAATTTGTCATATCTGGCTTCGTTCTTAATCGATTTTTTTACATTTTTCAACATTTGGAAGGTATATTAGATGTGTTTTTATAAAACAACAACAAATCTATGAATATAGTGATTGCATTAAGCAAGTCATCTTTCAAACATCCTTGCACAATTTTTTTTGATTTCACGTATTATATCATAGCCAAGAATAATCACCACGATTTCCTCTGTCCACAATTTGGAATCCTACTTGATTCCCAGCACTTTTGGCTTTAAGACGAAGTAGGAAATAATTATAGCACCTGTGCTCACATGGATTGAAAAATATAATAATCTGGACCAATACAGGTGTGAAGTTGCAGATCAAACTAGCTCTACTTCTAGCACTCGGCACGCTGCTGGCGAAGCTTTCTGACCAGTTCTCCTTAATATACAACAATATTTCCTAAGTATTTCCAAAACCTAAAAATAGGTATTACCACATTATCATGCATAAACATGACTCGCACTTTCAAAATCAGATGTCCATAATTCATCATCTACAATGCATCATCTCACAATTAAACTCATGGGTAATCCCCGAAATCTTGCAATTCTGTTTTTTGACCTGGTTCGGTCTCACCATGCACTTGGGATCCCGTTCTTGCTGCTATTTTTATCATAAACCCCGTTACTACTTTTCCCATGAGAAATCTTTTCTCAATAAAATTGAGAAATCAAATTATACTTTTAATCACAAAATGGAGGTATTATAACCAGGTGCCCGATTCGGAAACAATCGAAAGTACTGAATTATGCCCTTTCCACCATCAAAAATATCCTCATCTGAAGAATAAGCGAGAAATTTAATTCTTTGGTACAAAAATTGGTGAAATTTATAATTTCATATAGGAGCAAATATACAAAATCAGCGATGTTTAATTTTAAATAGAGCAATCAATCACCTTTTCCCCCCTCTCTTTTAAGACATTTTAGGAGCCAATACAGGTAAGGAATCTATGGAGTGGCTAATCTATAAATTACGATTAGGACGCAATATTTGGGTGCCTCAAAATCTCTAAAAAAAAAAAGAAGAAGGCCTGCATCGCATCTGAAGATCTCTGAGAATAGCTGAACGCATAAGTTGACGTCCACAGACTGGAGGAAGATGAAATGAACTATAATTGACTGGCCCTTGTACTTTACTCTAGGTCTGACTAGGTCATATCATTTCGTTAAAAATATTGGTATAACTATGGGTCCATTTTTGACCCATTGGAGGCACCCCCCAACCCGCCCCTAAAACCTTGGCGACCGGCATGTAATATAGAAACCACGTTGATTGGCGGTTCAAACCTTTTTACACTTCGACGTCAAAGCGTTATACCTCCAATATGGTATGACATAGTAGACAATATGGTAGAATCGCTGCATAATCACACACTGGCAGCTTGTTTAGTAATCATACTCCTTGTAGATAAAGAACGCTTGCAAGCGATTTGCGACGAATGCAGCGCTGATTGGCGAGTGGGCGAAACACCCAATCACGACGTATGATTTTGCGTCGCTATACTGTCCTCTCGCTCTTGAATCGCTCAAAGACTACTGAAGTATGATCTGGGGTTTCTTCTCGCAACGCCGCGGCAATTGCCGTTCTCCATCAACCACACTGTGGATCTGTGACACCACACAGCCATTTTCTATCTTTGCACATCACCATGTAGGCATGTCTGAAATCATAAGAAAAAATCTGTGGGCCTAACATATTGAAGCAAAATCCAGCGCTTATTACGACATTGTTCCTTCTGCTTGTGTTTGCTAAAACCGCACCATTCCTCGTCAACAAAAACCCCGTTGTTTCTCCCCGAACCCCCCCCCCCCCCTCCCCCCATTTTGTTCAGGTGAGTGTTTTTTGAACGAATTATTATTTACTTACGGAAAAACATGAAATACTGTGTGATTCACATTTTCGTGTGGTGATGGACTGCCATATAATAGACGGTCTCGTGGGTAAGGCGGTGTGCATTGAATTGGTGGAAGTTCTGGAAACGCAGGCGATCATGCTCTTTTTCATGTAGTGGTGCTAATAATATACAAAATATAAACTGACATGAGTCTGAGCGACCCTCTGGTTAAAACGATTAGCCGGTCGTGATCCAGGAGGACCCGAAAAAATATTCCCGTCCAATGTTTTGGAATATCATTCTTCGAAGATAAAAAATCCTCTTTAAGTTAAGCCTTACCCAGTTAAAAAATCCCCCTGAAATCCCCTTTGGGGAAAATTTTTTATGGCCGTTTAAAAGTCGAACTCTTTCAGTTTTCGTGGAGTACCTTTTAGAGGAAAATTCCTTTTGATTTATGTGCACTGCGAAATAGCAACTTTGCGTAAGCGTACTTACGCTTTGCATTGATTGGCGCCGCGTTTTAGTACCAT
>JAMKCH010028037.1:0-17610 GCA_023653785.1 Ophioderma brevispina | reverse complement strand
TTCCCCCGCTCCAACTACCACTTACCATCCACCACTGGTAATTTATAACCCACCACACACTCATTCCCTCGCTTCGCCCTTCTTTTAACATATAAAACATAAACCTTCTTTTCCCCCCTGCAGTACTTATAACATATAGGATGTGCTAGACAGCATTACCAGATCATATTGTAAGGGCACTGTTGTAGGAGCAAAGTTCATCCAAACAAATGCAGCCTTTCGGACGTACAAAACATTAACTTAGGCCTTATAGTACACCGCGATCACTGCAAATTGTCCAAAGTACAAGGGGGTCATATTTTAAGCCATCGGAATTGATCAGCGGCGAATCCGGGAGGAGGTCCGGGAGGACTGCCTCCCGGACAACTGAAAATGGGGACGGAGAACCGAAAATGGGGACGAGAAAGAAGGGGAGAAAAGATGGTGAAGTGGGAGGAAGGAACGAAAGGGGAAAGAGGAAAGGAAGGAGATGAAAAGGAGGGAGAAACTGAGAGGCGAAAATGGAAAGAGAATGGAAAGAGACGAGTGAGAACAATTAAAGGGAGACAAGGGAGGAGCGAAGAGTGGAAGGCGGATTTAATTGTAGCTTAAAATGGAACAAAAAAAAAAAAAAATTTTATTGTGAAATTTGTGCTCGGAAAACACTACCTTTTTACCTTTTAGGGTGACAAAACCGGCAGCCCTAATGCGGCACCTGGACCGGACCCCACCTTGTAGGCCTGCGAGGCAAGGACGCTCGCACTTTAGCATTCCCCCAAGCTGGTACAGCACTCAGGAAACCTTTTGAGAGTCTCCTCCTCCCCGGACGCTCAGGTCTGGATGCCCTGGCATTTGTGGACATGTGGTTGGCCTGAACATCAAATTGTTCGTCTGATTACACGGGATGGAATAAAAATGCCCTTAAAAGGAAAGGGCGAGTCAAGAGGAAATGTCCCCCGTAAGTGGATTGGAAGGTATTAATAAGGTGGCCATATTTGCTTCATTTGTTATGGTATTACAGAATTCCTTCTTTTGCTACAAATATTTTGCTATAAGCAATTCGACTTGATAGTAGAACCACTGAGTCACGGCTCTTCACCATTCCCACTGCCTGATGATGGACCTAATATAAGCATTTGATATCCGACCAATAACTATATCTTTTGCATTCTGGAACGGTTCCTCTTGACCCTAGGGGTATGCATTATTTTCTCAGTCGTAGCTCACAAAGGAATGACGGATTTTGATGGGGTTATCGGTATTTCTGAAATAATTTCTCCTCTATTTGGTGACACAAACTTGCCAAAAAAACATGGACATTGAGGGTATTGATGATGTAGTGACGTTAGTATCAATTGGTACTGCGTTCACGCTTGGTCAGGCCACCTGTTTCCGAATTATGATTTGAACAGGATTTGTGTTGTGATTCAATGTTGATCAGTGGCTTGATGGGACCAAGTTAGCGTGAGCCAAATTACCTGGCAACGGTCCTATTCTAACGTGCTCTAAATCAGCGAATAGGCCACTCCAAAAACACCCTACAGTAGGGGTCACAACATCCCGGTTAAATTGCAACGTTTGTGGACAGCTTTTTCCTTAGTAAGACCGTAGCACTGCATTTGATCGCGGCAACGAAGCTATAGATCACAGACGACCTCGGTCTATTGCACATGGATGAATACATATCGAGATGCCTAGCTTTTGTCGAGATGAATGGGTAATTGAATTAGGTAATTGGTGTTTTTCGAGTTGTTGGTCCTTCTCTAGGACTATAGGGCCATTGTTAAATTAGTACATGAGGATTTACATCGATATAGGAGATGTTAGGAATTGGTTCCTACATTCTTACCGTATAGCACGCGAAAATCGCGTTCATCTCCCATAATATCGTCTTGCACTTTTTGGTAGGGGGATTTCTATTTTCATCGCAAGCGATTCTTTCACTTCATATCGGATGTCAAGTCGCCCTTGGGTTTTGGAAATCGCATTAAAGGACTGATTATTGTCCGGCGAGTCAGGCCCGCGTTCAAACAACGTATCGTTCACTGAAACGACAATCACATGACACACAAAAATAAAATGATCAGGAATGTACAAAAAGAATTCGTATTTCGGTACGTACATGTACCCGGGTTTCAAAAGATGATTATGTATATGCGGTCTATTGTTTTTCTCCTTAGTGACGGAGGAAAAATGCGAAATAATTTTAAAACCAAAAATATTCAAGTTGATTTGTAGCGTAGCATGGTTTTAATAGATTACCACTCTTATTAATTGTAAAAAATTAACTATGAGAAAAATGAAAAAGACCCAATACGGACATAGGTGTTCTGAATGGCTTGAGCCGAGAACTGAGTTCCCATTTAATAACTCAATAATGTTTGATGTCTTTTGAACATGACATTTAATTTTACCTGAAAATATTGCATTTTACAAAGAACTCGCCAAAATCACCCTACACCTGTTATAAACATAATAGCTTCATATACGCTGGGTTAGCGTTTGAACTAGGGTTAAGGTTCGCCACCGTCGCGGAACTCGACTGTTTCTGCTTTGTTGGAAATGGCCACAAAACATTAATGACCAACGACCGCTCCACTGTTGGGGTCAAAGTTATGCATAACGGTCCACAAGCGTTACAAAAGGTTGTTTTCCCAAAAACATGCTACTCCTCCAGATGTGTTGCAGATATGAAGCCGCTTGGGACCCTTCGTCCAATATGCTACCATGGCGACCAAATGTCATTAAAGGTACATTTCCGACCCGAGTTAAATAGCTTTACCAAATCATAATTACAATATGCAAGGACGCCTCGCAAGGTTAGTGCTACTTGTACTGGTGGCATGTTTATAATTCCATACAAGTCAATAGAAGTCATTCCAAGGCCAAACGTTCAAACTTTTAAAAAGGCTCCGATTGGCTGCACTTTTACTGAAATGAGCTTAGTGCTTCTACACAATTTGAAATATTTTGAGATCAAAGGTCATTAAGAGGTCAAAGGTGCAAATTTTCAAATTCTGAGAGGGTCGTCGAGTGCCCAAATTGTGTAAACACGTATTCAATACGGAATAAATTACCCGTGATTTTTCCTTTTGTGTTTTATCATCGTTCAATTATCCCACTCATTTATTGTATCAATGGCCAGATATCTGTAAGTTAAATTTTTCAATTTATTGAAGTAAACCTTTGCCCCGGTTACTCTGCCAAGGTCAGGACTTTGCTGGTTTTCTTTTAACATGTTCCTCTTACAGCCACTTATCTTCGTGGTTTTATTCCAAAGCAAAAGTTCTCCTTTTATGTTATAAGTCTAAAGGTTGTGTCGTGTTGTTGTACGTGTTAAAGAGGAAAAACATTTATTAATTGTGCTATCTGTATAATTTAACCATTTGAAATGCGCAGGCGTAAATCAAATGATGCTGATCAGAACTGGTATTGTAAAAATTGCTTGGGGTCTCGCTTCCCTTCAATCACATTAAGATAATGGAAAATTTATCCACGACTTAAATAGCTTCTACATGACCGACTTTATTGATATAATAAGCTGATTTCACTAACATCACTCCTTGATGGTAAATTTTGTGAATTATGGGGTTCATCGGTCACACTTATTCTGCAGTCAATAACTAGCGATTTTTCTGTAGGAGACTATTCTAGTTTCTGTACATTCGTAAATCCGAAATTGCGAGGCGCAGCTGAGCAATTTTTGGATTACGAATGTACAGAAACGAGGATATCCTCCGAACGTTAAAACCATTGCATTTTAATTAACACTTTACAAATCAATACGATTTGTAAGCTGTAGTTTCGATAGCATGCCGTACTTAGTTGAATTGATACAGCCAGTTTTGTAGGACCTGTAGATTCGTAACGCTTTTTCCCAGTTTGTACACAAACTTCTTAGCCCACTGCGCTGGTTTTGTATACCTGGAAATGCGTAACTCTTTTTTTGCAAACGAAATTCTTAAACACTCGTCAGTTGTATACAATGTAATTCGTTAATGCTCTTGACTTGTAATACAAACTTCTGAAAACAGCGGTCATTTGTATACCTATTAGATTCCTTATTGATATGATTTATTTCTTCAAGTGACCCGGTTCGCAACAATCTCGCAAGCGTTGAAACAACCTACACCCAATTACCCACCTGTATGTATACCTGTACCTGAGCTTTGATGAGCTGGTTTCTCTCTAACGCGTTTTATTTTGGAAGCGAAGAAGACAAATGGAGAGACCCATATCCCGCTGAAACCCTATAGTGATTTCTATACAGCTTTATCTCGCTCTCCACCAAAGAGAGATGAAATTGTTCATGATCCAGAATTTGGTCCTGAAGAACACTTGGCTAAACCGTATGAAAGATCTCACGAGCAGGGGAATTATGTAGGCGCCGCCAAGCGGGGGACATTCTAACCGTTGAAGAGGGAAGCGAAAATGTGGAAATGGGAGTCCTTGGAGATAAACTCCCAACAGTTGTAGCCACTCACTGTCTTGTAACATGTTTGGAGTGCACTTTGCTATGGAGCTGGAGTGAACCACCGGAATCTAGGTATGAAATTCTCATATCCGTCCACCTGATAGCCAAGGGTCAAGATAATCCACCCACCTGTGAAATTCGGCAGCTTCAACGGAATAACTGCATGTTGAAGTATGTGGTGGCAGAATAAAATACTGAATTCATACCAGATGTCTTCAGTATGCTGAAGATGTCTCAAAGAATCGTCCGGGGGGGTCTCAAGAATAGAAAATGTGAATTTTGCAACTTGTGAGTTAAAGGGACCCGGTAAGTGGCTAAAATATAACGCGCCGTATTTGTCAAGACAATGCTTTTTTATGCCTTGTTTTCTATAAAAGTCGAAATCCCGGCTTTTCAAGTCTAGAACAGCCGTAAATGACATCTTCAACACCGCTTTAACAGAAATCAGTGTTTTCCACAAACAAGATTAACATAAGGTGTTAAGTGTATGGACCTAACTGGCAATTAGAGACAAAATGGGTAGCCTATTTGAATATGGAAAAAAGGCCTTGTGTCTTTAAAGGGTCATTAGGTGATGCCTGGGAATCAGAACTGCGCTTGTAGATAAAAACTCTATCTTTCAAACGATTTAATTTATTAGTTTAGTTCCTTGATACAAAAAAATCACAAGGGAAAGTGTGCGAACAGTCCCGAAAAACAATAGAAAACACGGACAACAGATACTATTGCTTGTTTTCTCTCTTTCATAAGTAGGTAACTTTTTCGGTCTACTGTGAGCCATTTGCAAGCTTGCTCGATTTTTACGTTGGCAAATTGAAAAATCTTATTAACAGGTACCATTAAAGGTATAGCCATGACCGGTGTTATTTTTTTGCATTTGTGAGAAAGAGGTGACCCAAAAAAATTATAACTACTGCACCTGTATATAAAATCGTGTATTTGCTATATAAGACATTTTGTATCTCATGGTAATAAATACGTACAGGAAACGGATTTCAATTAAAATATAAAGTATGTAAAGAACAAAATAAATGTGCATAAATGAAGCCTAAGAATTTGTTTTATTTTCTAGAATCGTGAAGAGTAAAAAATATTTTTAATTCACGATAATGTTATAACTGAATGTTACTTGATTTATGTGTTAATTTTCTTTTTTTTTTGTACACATGTATAAGATGGGACATTGTTAGATAATTTTCTATTCAGGAAAACTGTTAGATTATATTTTTACGAATGGACACTTTTCTGTACGAATCTATAGCAAACCGTACATTCGTATAGAAAGTGTCCATTCGTAAAAAATAATCTACCAGTGTTTTGAATAGACTGACGGCTAGCAATGGTTTAAGGACACCTGATTTGCTTCGCTGAACGCCGTTCATTTTTTAACGTGGGCAATCCGTGACAGAGCGCAGAACAGGACTACTTGCTTCAAAACGACTGATGTATCCTCCGTCTAAGACAGTACCAGCCACTGTTGTAAAACTGTTAGGGCATGGTATCATGACATAGGTCGGTCCTGACTGTTACACACTGGGCAATTGTATCTGTTAGAGTTTAATAAAAACTATGGGCCATAAAAACGATTCGCAGGCATGGATTCGCAAGCAACAAAAGACGTGACGTGGATTTTAACCTGGTCTATATAACCGATGTGAATGATCTTTACAGTGAAATAACGATAATTAATAAGCATTCCGATACTACCACATATGTACGTATCTTGTTACTTTAAAAATTCCAATGGCGGACGCAATCAGGGTCAAGGTTGTTTTTGTTTTTTGACTCACCCTGTAGTGAAGTAGAGGCATGTGGTAGCATGTATAGCCCACTCAGAAAGGCAAGTGGCCTAATCGTCAATGTGGCACGTGCACGTTGTTCCCCCCGTCGTCCATCTCATAGTCTCAGTAAGCTTAAACGGAGATCATCCGATGATCGAGTGTGATCTAGAATCAGATTAGATGGATTCGTGAAAATAAACAGGTTTGACCGCTTGACTTAGCTAAAATGCTTACTTACCAAGTAGGGAGTAATCAGGTAAAGCCCCATGAATACAAGAGTAGACTTTGTTTCCCCCTACATGGTAAAAACTAAGGATTTTGGACAGTTCCACTATCCCTTATTTTATCCTATAAGCTCCACCAGATTTGAACCCTATTTTATCTAAATCAGAGCAACTTTGAAATTTTGACCCCTGTAACAATAAAATAACCCTTTTTATTGATTGTTGCGTTTTAGCCTAAAACTCTACAACTTTAGGCGTAGGTAGTACAAACTATACCTTTTTGGAATCCTTATGATCAGACAAATAATGTGGTTTACTTTCATCATGATTGAAGCAATTTAAAATTTCCCCCCTGTGTAAACTGGGTACCCCCTACCTGGCAGTAGCTACCATTCCAGAAATGCTACATGCCTTTTTGGTTTACCCCATGGTATACCGATGCTGCACAATAAGTGCGTTTTGTCCCTTTCAGGATACGAAAAATTGCCTCGCTCAGGACCCTATGAAACACAGATTGAATGACCTTAGAGTGTGTGGTCACGTGTTGTTTTTTTTTCACGAGTTCTCTACACTTTATAGGTTTATCATAGAACGATGGGATATAAAAAAAAACCAGAAAGAAATTATTCCTTTTGAGGGTTACATAATCGAAACCTTCAAAATTAATGACAATAATCTAGGAAGTAATTCTAACCCAGTTATAACTTTTGACATTGTTGGGAAAAGTAATATACCAGTTATAAACTTGGGCGATTGTTTAGCCAGTCATTTGCTTCAATTCTTTGTTAAAACCAGAATTTTTCAACACCCCTGACTTAATGGGCCCTAAGGTTTTCCATATAAAATTCTATTTATTGCAACTTTGGTATAAAAATAGTTTTAAGTACACGAATCGTCTATTCAGTAGGCCCAAAACGTACCAAACAATTTCATGCCCCATAACTTACTTCTGTGGACGTTCATAGTGAACGTGCACCATCGCACTAGAAATATATTGACTTGGTAGTTCATGCAAGTTTTTAACTGAGTTTTTGTTTGCTTTTTCTTTTGTTCGTTTTTGTCTTGTCTGTTATTTTTGGCTTGAAGTACAAAACAATTAACATTTACGTGCTAGGTGTTCTCACTCACGTTGGTGCCTTGGGGGGGTCCCCAAGCAGGACTACTTTGTGGGGGTATAGACAAGGCCAAACGTTCAGTAACAATTGAGTTCGCTTTTACTGGAAGTAGTTTCAAATGCGTCACATAGCTCAAAATGGAACAACATGTTTCAGACTGCTTCCACAGCATACCATTTGATGTTTATAGGCAGGACCGATTTATATAAGTTAGCACAAAACATTTCATTTGTACATTCTTGTATTTTTGTGGAGTCATATACTATTTGCAAGGTTTGTATAGGCAATGGCGCGCCGTAGGTGAGGATAAAATGCTTCTTTGGGCCCTAACGGGTTAAAGATAAACTAACTTGTATTGATATATAATACCTCTTCTAATGCATGAAAAACACTTACATAATGAAAAATAGGGACCCTACTGAAATCACTTCCACGATGTTAACAACAATTTGGATTGTTTACTCGCTTAAACTGAAAGAGTGCAAAAATCATCGGAGTATTTTTCATAACTCTAATCGAGTGGCTTTTAGCTATAAAAGAGCGAGAAAATGCAACCTGACCCTTTTTTTTAAAAAAACCTCGCGGTTAACCGAGCTAACTCTGTACCGCGTGGCTCAAAAATGCAACCTCTCTCAGGACGTGAAGCCACTAGGATTTCGCGATCGGATTTTAGCTCTAAAAACTGAGAAAAAATGCCACTCTTTTTCGGAGTGCACTACTAGCCAACAGAAAAACGCCGCAACTCGCGTGATTATTTTGCGCACAACATGGCGGCACGAGTTAGGGTGAGACCGTCAGAAAACGGGTTGAACGAAGTGAAATTAGTGAAGAAAATCATAGATATATTCACTGGTGTGGATATTTATGTGTCGGTCACAGTTCAAGCATTTTACAGACAACGTGTGGGAAGATTAAAGGCGTTCTACTGACTACCTTTCACACGATAGCGCCATCTATAGGTCAATGCATCATGCTTTTAGGTTTCTAAACAACTCTTTCGCCATCTATATGTCAATACCACCATGAAGCTTGTGTGTTCGAAACAACTCTTACTACCTCGACACTTTATATTTTCGGGGGAGGGGTACTTACTACCCTCGAACTTTCTATTTTTCGGGGGAGGGGTACACCGTAGGCTCGTCGCTTGTGGGATATTGTTGTTGTATGTTGCGATAAGGGGTGAGATGAAGGGTGGGAGGAGTATGGCCCGTTGTAACTAGGTCGTGTAAGCCGCCGTTGGTGGGATCTATTCAGTTGTATGTTTAAGATATTATGATAATGAATGGAGTTTCATAAGTCGCCTTTTATTTACAATTATGTTAGTCTTAGGGAGGTTCATAAGTCGCTCTTTATTTAAATTATGTTTGAGCGTATTATATAATGAATGGTTTCATAGGCTGCTCTTATTTAAATGATGTGTTGGTAGTTATTATGATATGGAGTTCTAAGTCGCTCGTTAGGTAAATTGAACATAGTTGTGGTTGTAGGTTGTTCTTTTTTTGCGTAAATAAATGTATTACTGAGGAAAATTGCGCCTGAGGGATGTAATGGATATAGCGGTGCGTGTTTTGTTTCCTTTCTGTAAATAAATGTAGTATGAAAGTGATGGTTTTTTATACTAAACAAGCGTGTGCTGTAAATAAATGTAGTATGACGGAAAATGCGCTTGAGGGATGTAATGGATATAGCGGATTTGTTTGTTTCTTTTTCGGTAAATGTATTACTGACGGTGATTGGTCTTTTATACCTAAACAAATCGGTGTGGGAAATTGCGCTTGACGGGGATGTACATGAATATAGCGTGATTTATTTTTGTACTTGATTTTCTGTGTTTTTGGTTTTAAATTGTAATTTTCTTTGTATATGTTTAATATGTCCGGATTTCCTTTTAATTCGGGCAGGAGGAGAGGTCGGTCAGAATAAGGGAAATACTTCATCTGTCTTTGGTTTGCTTTTAAATATATTTATACGTTTTCCCAGTTAATTTCGCACTGGTGCACTGAAAAGCACTAAATCGTGCTCTGAAAAAGAGTCAGGGATTAGTTATGGTTCTCGTTGAGGTCGCACCTCAAGTTTCTAGCTAGTGTTTGATATTTCATAGCACCTATCGGAGACATTTTAAAACGTATGATCAGAAAAAAAAATACCTCGGCGAAACAGTCATAATTGTAACAAAACCTAGGACATGATGGAGGGAGTTGCATCAGCCACAGATTTTCTTGAAAAAGCATCTATTGCGGTAATATTTGACCCAAACGGATAGCAAGGGATCGCAAGTCCGTAAAAACTATGTGATCCTAATTCTATAAGTTAATCTAACTTCACATTTTAAAAGATAACACTTCACTTGCGTAAATATCACAATTGTACTTTCTTCATGGGCGATTACTTGGTCGTATAGTAGGTCATTTGGGGGCAATTCCGTGGCCGTGGAGAGCCCGAGCCTCATTTCTCACTGAATTTGTCTGAACAATTTAGCGGGGGGGGGGGGGCTGCCCCTCAAGAACGTGTGGGCGGACCCCAGGGGGGGAAAATTCAAAAACTACAGGGTGTCAAAAATGCAAAATGATTGGACTGCTGTAAAAGGTAACCGAAGTATTGTCTTGTTCAAGGATTAAATAAAAGGTAGTTTGTACTACTTACAACTTATAGTTACGGAGATTAACACAAAAATAGTCAAAGTCATAAGGTCATCACGAAAGGGTAAATATTAAATATTGATCTGCGTTCTTCAAAAATGGTCTAAATTGTTCATCTTTCTCAGCGACTGCAAACAAAAAACATTTTGCACCGTCAAACATTTTCCATTCGGAGATCAATAGAGGTCAATGGGTTGACTTTGTTGTCATTTATCTCGATAAAACAAATACAAATGCGAGTGTAAACATACTTTTTGTTGCACTCCCCCCCCCCACCCCCCCACCTCCCCCCTCCCCACCCCCTTCCCCCCCCCCCCCCCCCCCCCCTTCCCCCCCCCCCCCCCCCTCCTTCCCAACACCCCCCCCCCCCCCTCCCCTGTGGAAAGGTGAACAATATGAGACCATTTTTTTTAAAAGAAATCGGTTTGCAATATTACAGATTTAACCTTGGTGAATGGACCTTTGACATTTTGACAAATTTGTCTTATAACTCGGTAACCATACCTTGAGGTCGTACAAAACTATACCTTTTTAATCCTTGAAACAAGACAGGAAACACCTTGGTTACTTTTAACGCAAGCTCCCGCCTTTTTCCATTTTGACCCCCCCCTGACACTTACCTCGCAAGTTCCCCCTCTTGGATTCCGTCCACATTTTCTCGAGGGGCACCCCCGCTACATTTGTTCAGTAACCTTCATAGGAGGACAAATCCACTGAGAAAGATCCTCTCTCCCACGGTCACGGAATGCCCCCCAAATGACCTCTACTTTACGTCGTCAGCATGACTGTGTCCGGCTATTAACCGATCCACTTGGAACGCTCCACGGCTACTAACCGGACAGGGGTGTTTTGGTTATATAAGCCGGGTACGGGCTTACGGAACCCTTTTTTTTTGGGGTTAGGTAGCCGGTATGACGGCTACGGCAACAACTCCCCCTTTTTTCTTTTTTTTTTTTTGCAGTGCGTTTGCACCACATGCATATAGTTGAACCAACCGTGGGTAGATATAAGGGATGGGTATATTAATATGTTGAAGCCCGCCATTGATTAACCCCACAATCAGTCATCAGTTCATGTTGTTTATCCCAAATGCTCATTTTGTTTCTAAATGCTATTAGTGTTAAGTCATTAACAAACTTTTTACTGTTCTTTGTGAAAACAACGACCACTAAAACATTCAACCGGTCTTGCTGAGATTTGTTTACTTCTTAAAAGAAATCGTTGATAGTGGCGTTAATGTAAAGCCAAAATAGTCAAGGAAACGGAAAAATAAGTTAAAACAAAAGAAAAACAGCATATTTTTATATTCAACTTGCCAATGTTTTTTTTCTTATTTAACACAACATTGGCAAAAATAGTAATTTTAAGGCCAAAAAGACCCCCCCCCCCCACGAGCAGCACTGTGTATGTTTTGGAAGATACATTGGAGACAAAAACATTTCAGAACCACTCCTACAGATCATATTTATGTTTAATATAGGCCTATATGCCACTTAAATTGAAGGGAAAAGATAATGAATATCAATTGAACACGACGGATTGCTTCTAATACGCCGGTATTGTTATTGACAGGCGAATTAGACGAGCAATTGAACCGAACGAAAATTAATGACGCAAAGTTGAAATATGATGAACAACTGTGCTATCAGTACAGAATAATGAAATGGTGTGCCCTTCAGCGTTTCAATTTTACAGGACGAATTTCAATTTGTGTGGTTTGATTAAACTCAATTACACAAGTGCGAAAGTAACTGGGAAAAACACTCTACATGCTACCGTTTTAAATATGTAACCTATTACGAAATGGTTTCCGGTGCCTTTTCTTATGGATAAATTGAAGCAAAACCATATTTCTACGTATTTCGCTTTGTATAAAATACCGTAGTGGTGTGCCTCTAGCAAATTAAGAAACAAAGACATATAGAAGAATTGAGGTTTGTTCACTTATTGTAGGAAGATAACAAAATTTGATTCGTGTCTTGTAAAGGCCATGTTAGCATAAATACAATTTTTCACATTCGTACTCTCTTTAGTTCTACATGTTTAAAACTAAACATATTTAGCTCATGTTAGCAAAAAAATAGTCTTTAGATCTGAGGGTTTATCTTTGAACATATAATTTTAAAAAAGAACGTTATCAAATTAGGTTAGTCAGGTTTTAGAATTTTAAACATGTGCAAATAGCAACGAAATACCTATATATGTGCTTTGAGTTCAATTGGGAATTATAATAGTACCTCATCTTCATTCAGGTACAGGAATTCGCTGGTTTTTTTTTGTAAAACAGGCAGAATGACCCAGAATGTTGCATGCGATAAGTCTCAATTCGAATTCAAAAATCGTCATATTTGTTATAGGTAATGCATGAGTGAGGTGAAAAACTTCTGTTAATCATGTTAATATAAATATATTTTTTGCTTTTGTTTTGTTTTGGTTTGTTCCTTTTAAGGGGTTTGAAGTGTTCGCTGTCTCCTCGTAAAATTTCCCATAATTCAAATATGGTATTTACAATGGTGCTGATTAAGAATCTGAAATTAAAAAATGGGGGTCACCGACTTTGTTTTTGGATTAGACAAAACAAAAAAGGTATGTTGTCCCTTTCTAAACCACGCAAGTCTACGGAAAAGTCAAAATTGACGTTTAGATCGCTACAAAATAACAAAACTTCTCGATAAAATTTTGTATTTCTAAATATGTTGAGGTCCCGATGTGTTCTTCAAAATTTTTACATAACAAATGAGGGTCACCGACTTATTTTTCCATTACACGCGCACAACCATGAAATTTGACACTTTTCAAATTGGGCGTCTTGTTGGGCGGCAAGAAAAAATCGCGCCACCTTCGGCATGCACACAAAGCAGGAACGCAGGATAGAGATGCGCATTTTAATCAACGAAAACAACGCACAGTTATTCGCGTATCTGGCCTGATACCTTCGCAGTCAAAAACTAAACTTCGTCATTTGTCCATGGGACTGGGTCTAAATAGAGATGCTACGGTGTAAAGCAGCTTGCGTGTAAAAAAATCCATGCACAAAACATGCAAACCCCTTACACTATTGTTACATTAGACACCATTTTAAGGGTTTGCGTCCTATCTACTGCCCGCCATAATTTCCATTTCAAACTTCGCATAAAATTTCATAGCTATGATCGAAAAATGCAAGGAAAAAAATCGGGGTCACCGTGTCACTTTGAGTTAAAACCATTACAAAATAACATTTTTCGCCAAATTAATTACATAATCTATGGAAAAATCATTTATTCGATTTCTTCAAATAATAGCCCTAATTTCTTGTGATAAGTTGCGCGCGCACTCATTAAGCTTCTAATACAACAAAAAAATCATTGGGGTCACCGAGTACCCTTTTGATTTCATGCGAAAATCCATATTTTTCTTGAAAAAAAAGAACCCTTGCCGACCCTCTGTGCGTACAGCTCCGACAAAAAACGCAGAACAATACGCAACGTGTTGAGCGCGTGTCTCTGAGTGTGCAGTGCCCTAGCGAGATCGATTCTTTCGATTTAGGCTTATAACATTCGCTTTCACTTTTTTTAAATCTTTTATGTTCTGAATCCGAGTTTCGTGTATCATACCTTTGTAACTTCCTATATTCTGCAGTTGTGGCAGGAGAGGCGGCACCACTCCCGGTTTAGAACCTATATACTGGTTTTGATCGATTTTGTCTAAAAGACCGGAATGGCAAGGAGGATTCTTCACTGACCCTCGAATATTTCCAAACAAAATAATTGGCTATCTGGGACAGGCAACCTCTTTCGAAGACCCACGGTCCCCACTCTAAGCACAAACATTTTAAGCACAAATGACATGCCGAACCCAACTTCGGAACATTTGGTAGCCTACGCTAAAAGCTTTATTTTTCTATTGATTATAAGTAGGCCTACGAATTACCAAAAATAAAAAAAATAATGCATAGGCACCATTGCGCAGAGTGAGTCTCGTATCGGCTGACTTCGCCTATGTCTAGGCCTACATATTCGCATTGAACTAATCAATAATATTATTTTTTCAAACAGTGAAAGCACCAGAAATTATATGTTTTGGGGAAATGGGGGACAACAATAATCACGCAAATTCATGTAAAATTGGGTAAGTTTACTGCTGAGACTAGGGGACAGCCACAAGTCTCTTTCGCGACAATGTGCGGAGACCGCTCTATGGGGCGGGTCACTCATTCCCTCCCCCATTCCTCACTGCCTCCAGCTGGGATGCCAGGGAGAAACACAATGAAGAAACCAGTGTTAACAAACAATAAAAGGAAAGGATGGTTCCATTTCAAAGGTCCCAGGCATCCACCCTATACTCTCGCGCTCGTGCGTAAGAATGTTTTTATTTTGCGTAAAACTCTTGCTACGCGGGATGTGCGCTCGTGTTTGTTAAGCGCGGGCAATCGACGCTTTCAGGCTGCGGAAGACATTTCTGGAAATAATTGAGGGTTCCTTGGAATATGCCAAAAGTTGATAGATGACCCAAACTCCCTTAATGTCTCTATAAAAGGGTAGCAAACATAACATAACCTTAACAAACATAAATTGATTTTAATTATTAATTACTAGCGACCGCTAGCTGAGTTGAATGGGAGCGGTCACTAAATCGGTTGATCAGGCGTCTATAATGCAAATTCAAAGACATACAATATTTATCCAACTTGCTAATTGTGTGCCTTTAGTGTGTGTTAAGTCAAAGCTGTCGCGTTTTTAGGCCCAATCTCAAAATGAGCTATGAAGCCAGGTGAACTTACTGCAAAAATTTATGTGCAAGCAAGGAAATCGCATGCACTCCCAACGAACACCAGGGTCGTATTTGGGTCCGAGGGTAAGGCAACTCACGGTGTTAAAAGGGAAATCAGGGAAGCTCTCTTGGGAAGAAAGTCGAGGACCGGTACATCAGGAAATTTTTTTGTTGGGCAATCATGAAAAATCAGTCGGGACGAATGTTCCCCTGACCGGGTTGATTTCCCCCTGAACAAGGTTGTACTTCCCTCGGAACTGCTGCCTACGCCATTGGGCCATCTCTAGGGAGAAGAGAGGCCAGCACTATAGGACCTAGATGGGATCTGTGATACATGTCCAAGGGGTTACAAGGGTGAGGGGGTTTTACTTTAGTTGACCCATCATCATCCAAAGACTCCATTTTTTTCAACAATTTTGAAATCTTTAACCCCAAGGACATATAGTTTTTAGGAAAAATCTATTCCAAAATTTTCACCCCCAAAACCCTCTTAAAAAAATGGCAAATTTTCAAGAGGGAGTGCCTCCCGGGATATTGTGCCCGAAAGAAGCAATATTTGCGGCAAAGATATAGAGAGACAGTGCATTCTGTAAGTCTACCGACTCCTGTGCCATTCTGAATGTGGCAACACCGGCACCAGACTTCTTGTCGGGGTGGGGTTGCCTTTTCTTGTTACAAATTCACGTTTCACATGACTCAAGGTGCTTCAAAATGGCTAAGTCAGAGCTATCATGATTTCTCCAAAATTAGCTATAATGAGCAGGAGAAAATTTACTGACATTGAGACAGCCAAAGATCCCCTCCCAGACTCCCTCAGTTACGTAGCCGGGGTCGGAGGAAAGGGTCCACGAAGTGATTTACTCATCGGAGGGGGAAAGTAAGGGGGGCCTTGGAAGAAATTTGGGCAAAATCAGGAAATGTTGAGGCAAAACGGCCGTTTTTGACGCTACGGTGCAATCAGGGACGCAATTTTTCCTGACCGAGCTGACTCACCCTGACCGCGCTTTTGCGAACCACAATGCTTTATAAATGTAACTGGGCTACGGTTGGCGCTGTTCTATAATAATTCTTTACCGCCGTGATTGTTTACGCTGGCCAGAACACGCGCATGCGCGAAAGAATGGAACTGAATATGCATGAAGTAATCTGCCTTTTCGGTCCCTGTGTTTCAAACGGCAGCTATGTTACGGCACAAGCCTTAATCTTAAAATTGGCGCATGCGTAGATAAGTGATCTTGCAGCGGTAAAAAACTATCTACGGCGGTAAAGATATTATAGAACACCGCCATCTTACTCCACAAAAAACCCAAAAATTGCACCGCCTTCTACAATATTGAGACAGTGTGTTGCTGTGGCAGTGTGACGTTGAATGTAGAATGTGAATGTATGTATGCCCTAGCACCCGACGTCGGTGTGAGGTCCAAAACGGGACCAATCAGTGTTGCCAAGCCGCGGTTTACCCGAAAATTGGGCATACTTTAAATGCCTGCCGGCCTAAAAAAGGGCCGACGCGGGTTTCCCCAAATTGGGCTACTTTTCATAGTCCCCAGGCGAGGCACCGGCGCGGCATCGGCGCGGCACCCTCGAGTTACCTTTATCCCCTCTGTACATCATTTATTTCGAGCTCCAAGAAAGTTTTTAAAGGTCCGTAATGATTAGCGCTTCCTTCTCTTGAAAATGCTTTACCTGCATTCATACAGGGTACTCGCGGGGGTACTCGGTACTCGATCGGGTATGACAACATATAGTAACAAAAACTTAACTTCATCCGTGATCTGATGTGCTTGGTCCGCCTTTGTGCTCCTGACACGACGGGGAGTAGGTGCCCACTCAGGTATAAACAAATTAAATAATTATCCGAACCAAAAGTGCCCGTCATGGGTGGTACACGTCAGAGGGCAATTAACCTTAATAAGCTGGAGGATGTGCTCCTTACGACGGGGCGTAGGCGCTCACTCAGGTATAACAACAAAGAATTATCCTAACAAAAAAGTGACCGTCATGGGTGGTACAATGCTCAAGGTGAGGGTTTCATCCGAGGGCTCTCTGGGAGTCAAACGGAGAGGGCAATTAAACCTGTTAGGGTGTAATGTTAAAAAGGAACGCCGCACGCATCCTTTCTGTTGCGAAGATAATCAGATGATTTGGTAAATTAATTTAGTGCCGGGTATTCGACGGACATAAACGAACATTTTCTTGACATGTACTCGTCATTTTTTCGTAAAAATAGAGCCCTCAAAGAAAAATAAATACAAAATCAATAAAAATAAATAAGAAAATATTAAAAAATCGACTAAAATGCATTTTTTCGTAAAAATAGCGCCCTCACACGCGCTTAACGAAAAAGTTGAAAAATGGGCACTTTTTGGCCATTGGCAGCGCCTTGGCGCGGCCTTTGCCGCGGGTAGGCGAAATTGTTGTTGGCAACCTGGGACCAATCACCAACATCATCGTCAGAATGTCGCATTTTTCGGTTGGGGACGTGTTTGATTTCAAAATATGTTTGCGTGTTCAAACCGTTGTGGGGATATGTCATCTCTTCAAATGCAGGTATGGTAAGAAAAATCCTAAGAAATGTTAGGGGCAGTACAAGGGAAAATAAATTTGGTGTGTACAACCTATAGATATAGTACAACGGACACCTAG
>JAMKCH010028036.1:0-17975 GCA_023653785.1 Ophioderma brevispina | reverse complement strand
ACCGAGTGAAAAATAAATTGGGTCTACCTGGCGAGCGCAGCGAGCCGAAAAATTTGATAATTCTTGAATCCGGCCCATGATTTTGTCGGCAACACAGACTCAACACCCCCCCATTAAAAATGGTCTGGGGACGCCCCTGGCCATTGTGCTATAATTTTGTGTCTGTTTACGGACAGAAAATACAAAATTACGAATTTCTTACAGACACGACCGAATTTGCACGTACAATTTGGCACACATGGATTACTAATGTTAACGGTTCAGATGATAAGAAAATCTCATCTTTTTGGAGGTAAGTCGGGGGGGGACGAGGCTGTAGATCACGAAATGCCCCTTTAAGGGCAGGTAGTGGTCAGTGGGTTAAAAGACAATAGTTGTAAAAGATAATTTCTATGGCTGTATTAAACCCAAATCTATATTTCAGTTAAAATCCAGCTGAAAAATGCTGTGTTCAATTAGGTTTCAAGTAATTTTACTGGGTTCAACTACTTCTTAACAGAATTTTCAATATCAAATTTAGCTCATTTTAATATCATTTTTGAAACAGCTGAGGATATTCATACAACGATTGGCCGAATAGCCATTTCCCGTTCCTTGGCCAGCAACCCCAGCTCTTGTCTGGTTAAATTGTCTTGGCTACATCCCAGAGGGTGTTTGGAGCCAATCCCACAATGCACCAGTTTTGGGAAATTTACCTAAATAGGGTCATGTGATCCCATAAAAATCCCATTTTTAACACATGAAAACCCCAGACTTTAATGATCATTTTAGGCCACAAAGCGTTAGTACTTTAGTAGAATTTTTAGCATGATTATGAAATGTCTTGTGGTTCTTAAACTTTTGGAACACTTTTTATCCCTAAGTACTGACATGTGTTTAGTACATTACAGTATAGGGACATTGCAATGCATCATGGGATTGGTTCAAAACACCCTCTGGCTACATCCTGAGATAACCCTGTAATATGGTATAAAGCATAAGGCAGCTATTTGATTGCAATATTATTATGAATAATTCCATAATATGAGTATGCACAAATAGCTGTCTTATGTTTCATTCCATATTATGGGCTATTATCAGGATAATGCCATTGTCACTATGGCTATTTAGTCATGTCATGTGAAGATTGGTTTTGGCAAAAAAGTTATTCAGATGATCCTTGTCAGACCAATATCCACTTCATTTGAAACCCAGTTCAACATAGTGTAAACATCTGCAATAGGGCTGTCTACGCTGACGTCACAAGTCATAGGGCGGCCATTTTGCAGTGAAAACCGATTCCCATAGCCACTGTGTAAACTGGCACAAAATGCGCTGTATTTTTACCTGAAGTGACAGCAGGAGACTGAAATGGTAACTGCTAGTTAGGAAACAACAAGCATTTTTTTGGAATGCCTATTTGTTTCACTTACATGCTAGAGACAATCCAAAGAATGGTCATAAAGGCTGCCAAATGGCCTCGAATTGAAGTTTGTTTTCACCTCCAATGAAACTAAGATTCCGAGTTCCTAGAAAGTATGCGCAGTGTTCTGCATCGCAAAGTGATAATGTATAATTAGGGCTGATAATAAAGGCTAAGCACGAGCAAGTGACCCTGATGAGTAGACAGCCCTATAACAAAAATATTTTATTTTCCCTATTAAAATTGGCTGAACCCTGTTAAAACTCAATTGAATCTGAATTGTGCAGGAAGGTCAAATAATACTCTTATTTTTCCTTTCCTTTATTTTTGTTCAAGTTTTAATCAATTCCGTTGCATGATTAATCAACTATGAGTTCAGGCTGAGCTCTGAGGTGTCATTTGATGTCACCTCTTCTGCTGCTGTCTGGCTGCTTTGAACTTTGACACTCGCTTAGCAGGCTTGTCTGCCATTGGCTGGGTGTCTGTAACCATGGTAACATTTTGCCTCTCCACAATGTTCCCTGAGAAAACCTGTGAACAAAAAAGATGCGCATAACTATAATGAAATACACAGTTAAGAAATAGCATGCACAGTCTTTAGTAAAAAAAAACCCCATAATCCAAATTGTCACCTCTGGAAATTAATATGCATAATTTCCCAGTACTACTGTTGTCTGAACAAATCCTTCCCCAAATTCATCCCCAACTTCAGTGATACATCTACTGCCCAAATGACTCAACCAATTGAACACATTGTAATTATTTGCCTGTTCAAATGGGTCAGCTAACATATCACACTTGAAGTCTTAGGCTAAAATATTCAGATGAGTAACAGTTAATTCACACATAACCCAACTTTTCCCTGATTTCCAAGTCATTTCCATCCCTATCTTTTATGTATATATGATGGGCTTTTTTGATATTTGGATTTTTTTAATTTTCACTAATTTTTTGGCTTAATTTTTAACTTCTCAAATTAAAAACATGAAATTTGTCCCCAAAAGAGTAAAATGATTCCCTAGCATTTGCAGAGAATAACGGAAGAATAGACTCCCCTGTGAGAATCTACTTGGTTGGTACTTGGTTAGGTTTCCTCCTTTAGCTTCCACCAGGAAATTTTAACAGGGGGTGCAACAAGGTGATACATTTAAAGGAAGCTCTGTTTGAATACATCTTTGGGGTGATGGATGCTTGCATCTGTGGCCCTCAAGATGAAGATGCATGATTGGGAGACTACAATTTATAGGAAATTGTTCCAGTCAGTGATAGTTCTTGGGAAAAATGAATTAGCAAAGACAGTAAGTAGTCTTGATGCTGAAGAGTTTTAATTCCTGATTGTGTCAGCGTCTATTTCTTTCAATCTTAGGTTGGATATTTTTTAGAATATTAATCCATCAACCTACTTTTCTTTTTATAGTTTTTCAAGTGCTTGTTTGCATAGGTCTAACAGAAATACACCATGTAAGAGACTGAATTCTATGCTATTTTATTAAATTTGAAATATAAAGCATGAAGTGCATTTCTGCACCTCATCAGAATTCTATCCTTTTACAAGTAACTGTAAATAACGACCACCCCCTAAGTCATAACATTTGAAGATCTAGGATGAATTAGAACATGTCATTTATAGTTGCGCTGAACTTGGTTAACTGACCAATTTGTTTGACACTGAGAGCAGCAACACATTTCATCAACCAACTAACCAACAGTGAATCACTCCCTGATTCAAGTTGTGGTAAGATCTGTTTTGTTGGCTTGTCAACAACTGGTTCCGGAATTTCACGTGCTGGTTTCATGATGGACTTCAATGGAGGCTCAGTAGACTGAGATGAGGATTTATCTGATGGCTGCACATCTTCTGATGGTGGCTGCATGGCAAGGTAGTGTTTGTAGATATCTGCTGGGCTGGTTAGTTCCTGACTCTCACTTGGTTGGGTTTCCTATCAAGGTATGATGAATGATTGTTAATCATTTTAAGAGCAGATGTGCTACGCACAGCATGTACAGCAGGGGCAGTGCCATGGTAAACATAGGAGGGGTGAAACATTACAGAAGGGGCAAAAATCATAGGAGGCCCCCAGGGGGCGAACATCATAGGGGGCAAAACATTATAAGATTACTCATATAGTTAACAAAACCCTAATTTTCACACAATTTATTGCTTAAAAACCCTGTTTTTTCCCTAATTTTTTAACCTCATGGTGGGGGGGGGGAGCTCCCCCTACCACACCCCTGGTGCCGCCCCTTGTGCACCGTCGATCATACAGTCAAAGAATATATTTGGGAACCCATACCTTACCTTACATTACCTTACCTCACATTTAGAAACAAAAATACCAGTCCCCAGTGCCCCCCCCCATAACTGACCCAGAGGCTCAGAGATCAGGATTGGTATCAGCATTCAGTGTTTGACTACCACTAAGAATAAGTTCGAGTGTGTCACCTGATCACGTTTGATCCAATCCATGGCTCAGGATCAAGTGATTTGTAATTTTTTAGCTTGCGTTTTTCCCACACATGGATCTGAGGGTAAGGAGTGACATGGGTATTAGCATATGCCTGAGGAAGCCAACTTTATGGGGTTCATTGGGGAAAGTTACTGTTTCAAATTCTGTTACTCCCTAAGCTGCTTTATCTCTTTTCTGTTTTGTGCATCAATATCCCCAAGGTCTTTTTAAAAAATTAAATAGTCCTCTTCTACATTTATTTTGGAGTGGTGGGAATGATAGAATTAAGCGCAACATCTTTTTGGAATGATTACAGTGATGGTGGTCTTCGTCTAGTTGACCCTCTGGTGTTTTCACAGCTCAAAATTAGTCGGAGGTTAAACAATTGCTTGATCCTGATTATACCAGTTTTTGGAAGTCCCTTGAAATGTCTGTTCTTTCTGATTTCAATCCAGATTACACAATTTTGATGAGGTCAGATGCTCCAGATTCAGTTGAATAAAACCTCTTTCTCAATTGTCAACTAGCCGAAACTATAAAATTGTGGTATTTATACAGAAGTAGAATGAAGGAAAATTACATTGGTCTGACTTCCATCTTCAGGATGTAATTTGGTGGAACAGGAACATTCGGCTAAAAACAAAGAAATCCTTATTCTCCCTCTGTGGAATGAAAAAGGGATCAACTCTGTCAATCTTGATAGAGGTTTCAATTTTATTTAAGACTTTTGAGGATCTGGTCATTAATATGATATTTCTTATCAGAGACGGAGAAGTATGGTTTTCTGATCGGGCGTTCTCTCTGGATTGGTTTTCAAAACCCAAATAACATTCAAGTGAACGTTTTCGAGACTATTTCTGCTTCACTTCTCGAAGTGGATAACGTTCCTAGATATGCGTATTCAATTCTGAAAGATTTGGCCCCAGTTGAAGTCGAAAATAAATGGATTGATCTCTTGACGTTCTTGAAGACATTGATTGGAATCACGTTCACAGGAGCAATTTTACTTGTACTATTGAAACCAAGTTGCGGTCCTTTTATTTTAATTTGTTTCACAGAGCTATTTGTACTAATCAATTCTTAAACAGGATTGGCAGAGCCGATTCCCCAATTTGTTACTTCTGCAATGAACTTCCTGAAACTATTTTACATTATTTTGTGATTGTAGAAAGGTTCTCCATGGTGGGATGACCTGTTTTTTATCATAATGCGACTAGCTGTTTTAACCTTTCTAAATTTGATAAAAATGTTTTGCATTAGGGATCTTTTCGAGCATGATATGTGTATATTTTCTTTTCCTCTGTCTTAAGTTTTATATGTGCATACAAATTTCAGAAACTTTCTCCAATTTTAACGCTTTTTTAGCTCTGGTGATAATAAACAAAGACTGAACATAAATTGCTAACATAATAACAACTTACGCAGCAATTTTCAAAATGGGACTATTAATCTTGATTCATAATATAGAGTTACATTAATTTCTATTTTGTGTTGCCACGGCAGCTGTCTAATCTCGCTTATTTAGAGAGAGAGAGAGAGAGTAGGGGAGAGTGAGGTTTGTGAGCTTTTGTGTGGGTTCGGTGTGCTGTTATGGATGGATGTTTTGGTTGTCTTGTGGTGTTATGTTATTGTCTTGTCCTTTATTTTTTTCTGCTATTTGTTTTGTTTTTCTGAAAAAATTTCCTGTGGAAAACCTTCCCCAAACCCATCTTCAATCACTATTTTCCTTGCTTGCCCAATCTCGACAGCTGTATGCGGCCAGGCGTTGTGTCCCTTGTCCTTTTCTGGCGGGCTACTTTCGGTTCTGTTCCCATTTCTCTGGTCCATGCTTCCGTCCTTTCAAGATTCCATTGTCTGACAAATGATGCACTTGGTGTTGCTTTCTGTTGAGATTTGGCTAAATTAATCTAGTTTATTCATGACATTGATATCTATATGTATTAGTCTAAGCTTTTGAGTAGAAGGGTTTGGTGACCATATCTGTATGTTTTTGCCTCCAACCACAAACTAAGTACAGGTAATAAAAAAAAAAAAAAAAAAAAAAAAACTTTATGGTTTTCAAGGGCAAAGCCCCAATGGGAGAGCCCAAAGGGCAGGACCCCTGTAAGCTCCTGGTTTTAGATATTAGAATCACCCAATAGAAATTACCATTTTTATATACTCTGTACACCTAGAAGTACAATTTAATCAATAACCAGTGGCGTAAACGGGCCCTGCCCACTCTGAGGGGGCAAAATTTCCCAGTCCTTGGGAAATTTTCCCTCTCAGGGGGGTCAAAAAAGCGCCAATTTTCCCGTCAGGGGCTAAAAAAAACGGCTGAATAGCATGATTTTTGCAAATTTTTTCCCGTCCAAAGTCGTCAGGGGGGAACCTGCCCCCCCCCCGCCCCCTGCGCGTTACGGTCCACTGCAATAAACTCCCACACTAGTCTCACAAGGAATGCGGTTGGTACTTGTCGACCTTCTATACCGTTTCTTTGTATCATGTAAGAGCTTTGTTTTGTTCGTACATCATGCGCCGTCTCTTAAATCGCGCGTGAATTAGACTTTGTCTAAGAGGGTATAAGCGCGTTCGAGTAAGGCTCAATATGCTGCGCAACGCATCATTAATTTACTTTGTAGTTCTTGGTTTCAGAGTATAGACTGATCAGCTAATTGATGCATTGACCTCCACTGCTACTCATTCACTGCACTGTGTCATACCAGTAGCGTGACGTGGGGGTGGGGGAGGGGGATATATATTGCTATTGGGGGAGTAGGGATATAACATATTGCTAGTTGAAAATCCATGCTAACTCAGCCCTTTTTGCCTTTCACCAGGAAAATTCACCTCCGGGCCATTCTCGGCGATTTTTTACTTTAGCCCAATGCTGTTTTGTCAACGTAACCAATCTGTTATTACTTTTTACCTTATTATAACCTTCAGTCCAAACCTAACTAAAAACTATGTTTCCACTTTTGGTAGATTGGTTATTTGTCATGGTTGCCCCCAAAAGTTTGTCACTTGTGGGAACCCCTTCTGATGGTCACAAACGGACCGAACTTTAATTTTCCCCAATGGCAAAATAACCAATCAGTGAAAGTGGATATATTACTTTTGGTTAGGCTTAACTCAAGGTATTAATAATATAAAAAGTAATAAACAATTGGGGTTCTGTTGACAAAACAACATTGGATGTGAAAGTAAACCAGGCGGTGCTCGAACCACAAAGGTCCCCCCCCAGTGCAGTGTCTAAAGAACAAGAAGCAACAATTTTAAGATCTCAGGGCAGATTGTGATGGACTAAGTGGTTCTTGAACGACTGTGGTTCTCCATTTGACATGACCCTCAAAATTTTTGCCACTGAACGTGACCACACCCACCAAGTTTTCATCTCCTACCACATATTAGTGATTTGGACCTTGAATGACCACCACATTACCTTCAAAAATTTTGTGCATTGAATGTTGACACAGTCACTAGGATTCCTTACCATACAACCATGTGCAAAGATTTGACCTTGTAATGACCTTGAAAGGACTACCAAAATTTTGGCACTGATTGTTGACCACACCCCCTAGTGTCATCCTCTACCTATTTAAGTGATTTTTACATTGATGACCCCACATGACCTTGAAATGACCTGCCAAAGTTTCAACACTGAATGTGACCACACCCACCAAGTTTCATCCTCCGACCACAGATTAGTGATTGGACACTTAAATGACCCCACATACCTGAAATGCCATCAAATTTTTGGCACGGAATGTTTACCACCCCACCAATTTGTCATCCTCCTACCACGTTAAGTGATTTGACCTTGGATGACCTCGGTGACCTTTGAAATGACCTTCAAAGATTTTGGCACTGAATGTTGACCACACCCATCAATTTCATCCTCCTACCACATGTTAAGTGATTTGACTTGGATGACCTCAGATGACCTTCAACTTTTTGGCACTGAATGTTGAGCAGACCCACCAATTTTCATCCTCCTACCACATGTTACATGATTTGACCTTGGATGACCTCGGATGACCTTGAATGATCTTCACAATTTTGGCACTGAATGTTGACCCCACCCACCAATTTTCATCCTCCTACCACAAGGTTAAGTGATTTTAACCTTGGATGACCTCATGACCTTGAATGACCTTCAAATTTTTGGCACGGATGTTTTGACCACACCCACCAATTTTCATCCTCCTACCACATTTTTCGGTTTGACCTTGGATGACTCTGAAATGACCTTCAAAATTTTTTGGCACTGAATGTTGAACCACACCCACCAATTTCATCATCCTACCATCCTATAGCAATGTAACTCCATTTTTGCGTATTGTTGACCCCATTTGCCTTTGACCAATGCCACTGTACCCTCCTCCGAACTCATCCGCAGCCTACTTGAGTGAACATCTATGGTTCAAAGACGACACCCATACTTGCCCTTCCAATCAAAAGAATCGTGTTGACAAAGTTGAATTATAGCGATTTAGCACTATTTTTGCCCTATTTGACCCAATTTTTGACCACTGTGACCTTTGAACCCATGCACTGACGCCACTTTGGATCCCACCAACGCCTACTTGAGATACATCTATGTTGCAAAGATGGACTTCCACACTCGTATAGTTCCAAAGATATCGCTCGGGACGCACACACCCACGGACGCTACATTTCTATAGTCCCCCTTCGCCGACAAAAGTTGGCGGGGGACCAAAAATCGACGGATTTTGGTCACAAACATGAACCGCAGAATGGCCCCTACAAGCATGAAAATCGGCTCAAAACCCCTCCAACCAGAAAATCTGCCCCAAACCGGGAATTTTGCCCCCATCGACATGTGACCCCTTTTACACCCTGGTTGCACACCTGGCATGCTTTTTTTGTTGTCAGATTTCAAAAGGATTTTATCAAGCTGTAAGTGTGGATGGAGCTGTGTAACAACAGGAATGGGGTGCCCATCTTTTTTTTCCCCATAGCGATTAGATTATATTCCACCATTAGTATGTCGAAGGGGATCGCTACAACAACACTAAAACTAACACGCCTCCACTGCGAGTCGCGTTAACTTTTCAGCACTGCAATAATACTGGGTACTCATTTAAACACTTGGGTAGAGAGGATAATTAGGTAAGGGCTTTACTCAAGGCACACAACGCATTAATCCCCCAGCGGCAGTGGCGTAACATGCGGGGGGGGGGTGGCGAGGGGGGCAGTTGCCCCCCCTGACAACTTTGGCCGGGAAAAAAATGCAAACATCATGCTAAATCAGCCGTTTTTTAGCCCTCGACCGGGAAAAATTGACCTTTTGACCCCCCCTAGAGGGAAAATTTTCCCAGACCTGGGAATTTGCCCCCTCAGAGTGGGCAGGCCCTTTACGCCACTGCACAGCTGGGCTTGAACTCACAACCTGTGTGGTGGTGTAGCCTCACCCTTGGACCACACTGCTCTCTCTGAGGGTCAGCAACTCATATTGATCTGACAGGCAGGTTTGATTTACACCACTGTATGTCCAATCATGGGCAAACTATACCTATATGAAATTTATTTTATTCATGATTATACAGGTGCTGTCAACATTTTTCAGATGTGGCAACGCCCACGTGTCGTAATATTTGCATAAAAGGGCGGAGACTGGGTATACTCTCATGCCCGATTACCAATGGGGAGGCCCACCTACTCACCAAATCATAGAACCGCGGCCAATGGGCAATTCTCTTCCATTTTGACGCCCATCTTGGCGCACGGGAAAAAAAAAAATTTTAAACTCTGAACAATTCTGGCAGAGAGTAATATATTGTGGGTTCATTTTGCTTCACTAGATTATTCTGGGTCCCTCAAATCTTACCTGGTGTGGATTACTTTGTATGAGTGAAGTGCATAGTTGCTGGCCTAGATACCCCCGTCCTCACTACTCTGCTTCCATCAGATGACCCTTGCTCTGGTCCTTACATTGGACTCTCTCTCGGCAATGTTGGATCTTGTCACTTATCTTGCTTTTGGTCTCTGTTTGAGATGATGATTGTGTATCAGTGCTTCTTTGAATGAAAGAAACATGGCGACGGTTTTCATATTCCTCATCCTCTTCATAGTCTGACAACCTGGGAGAGGAAACATGGTAGTCCATAAAACAAATCTTTTTTGGCAAAAATCACTTGAGGAAATTAGGTGTGTTTGTCGCCACGCTGTTTAAATGTCTTATTTAATATGACAAAACCAGAATAAAACAAACTAGATTTGCGGTTCTCGGCTCTTTCGCGCTCACTATATTCAAAGAATATGTGTGGGCTGCTCCAATACAAAAACTGAAATTTTAGGACACATACACACTACATACAACATGCACAATGGTTGCAAAGTGGTGGTCCTGCCAGATATTTGTGACGGCCCACAAAAATATCAACGGCGACACCGTTTTGACAACTGATTTGGATATTTATTCCCTAACTACATTTGCGACGTATTATGAAATTTAATTGCAGCAAATATGATTTTCTTAAAAATCTAGTTTTACACATATTTCTATGGAAATGGGCATTATAGAGGGGCAAAACATAGAAATCATGACCTTTATAGGCCTTATATGGCAAGGATTCCCGCAATGGAATGGAATTTTATGATTTTTGCAGAGGTGCAGAGGTATTAGCTCTTGTATGTCCCTAACTTATATCAAATGTCAAAATGTGTCGCTACTGCTTAATTGTAAATTGTTCTAAAAATAAAAAAGACAAGTTGCAAGGGGTCAAAACAGCTGTGGGACAGGCCTCTGACAGTGAGAAGTTGATAATTGCCATTCACATTTGTTTCACAAATGTTCATTCATGTTCTTTTGGACTTTCTGTGGTTGTGAATATTGAAAAATAAAAAATTGTTCACACAACTATGCCACCACACAGGATGCATTGTAAATATTTGCCTGAAGATTCTCCATTTCCCTAACTTTGTTCAGGATATTTGTTGGTTGCACCAGTAAACTGTTGTTGTTGCTGACTTAAAGCAACAGAATTTTAAACATGTTCACAAAGAAGCATATCTTGACATGTGCGTTAAAGCTGCATAAGGTTTGACATCATTGCAACTGAGGTAAACAAATGGAGTTAGGTCAGTGACATGTGACCAACACCAATCAACCTGAACTCAGTGGCAGCGCCGACTTCATTTCTGGGGGAAAACGGGGGAGAAAATTGAAAATTTTTTTGGAGGGCAAAAGTGAAATGGGGGGGGGGGGGGGGGGGGAATATCAAAATTGGGAGATTTTAACCAATTTTGGCCCCCAAATTGCTAATTTTTACCCAAAGTTGTGGATTTTTGCTGTAATTCTTTGGTCGGGGGCGGGGGGGGGCAACTGGGGGCAAGAAAGAAATTTGGGAAATGCCCCCCATACCACCGCCACTGAAGGACAAAAAATAAGTAACTCACCTTGCTAACTCATCTAATTCCTCCTCCTGTCTTTCTAACTCATCCAGCTTGCCCACAAACTCCTCCTTGCTGTCTGTCATCTTATCGTGCACCTCCTTTTCATCTTGATCCCATCGATCTTGACCTGTGAACTTTGACCTGACCCCTGTTACTCTAGTTACGTTTGTTTTCAACAATCTTTTCGGTTGCTTGACTTGAGTGTCTTTCACTGATTGGTGTTGTTGATGATGCAGACTCTGTCCTAGGCATGCCAAGTTTTTGTAGGAAGAAATTTTCATGTATTGGCTCTGTTCAGAGTCAGCCTTCTGGGGAATCTTTTAAATCTTGATTCTTTTGTTGTTTCTAACCTTGCTGCTTGTTCTTCTTTTGTCTTCCTCGAAAGGTTATTTCCCACAAGGTATAAGGGTATTGGTTTTTATTTGGGACAAAAATGTGAAGGATCTCACAGCGTTTGACCCCCTACTGATAATTTGCGTCTGGTTATAGCACTTGCAGCCGTGTTAATTTGATTGAGTTTATTTTGGTTTGGTGTGTTTTTTTGTAGTTCACTTGATAAAGGCTGATTTTTCAGCGAAACGTCATGTTTTAGTGTTGCTGTTTGTCTGTTAAGTTGTTGTTCCTTCCTGTGTTCGATGTTGGTTGAGTTGTTTTTTGGAATATACTTTATTACCATTGGTATATAGCTATAAAAGTTTGCAATTGGCGCATATACAATTATAATTCTTGTTTTACTTAATTTGACTTTGACCTTAAAATGAAAGGTCAGAAAGATCTGTCACCATAGGTAATCCTTAAGGCCCACTGTGATGATCTATGATGAAGATTGGGAGAGTGGTTCGGCTGACCAAGTTTGGATATAAAATGGAGTCTTTAAAGACATTCAGCATTTGACTAAATCAGCAAATCGAAAAGTCATCAAAAATCAGATTTTTGCATGAATGCAACAAGAGTACAGGTTATCCTAACATACCCTGCAAATGATTAAGACCAGAATTCAAAACTTAAAAGGGACAGAATCGGAGATTTAGTCATTATTACGAACGGACCACTTACTACAACATGTAATTGGAATGGGAGAATCGTATCTTGGAACACTGCGTTTCTGCCTTTTCTGTCAATTCTTACAGCTGGAAAAGGTTAACTTATGGAATTATACAGACTTATCTTCACTTTGAAAGCTATTCCTGCAAATTTCAAATATTTTTCAAATCATGATAGTGTCTTTAGTCCAATTACACCCAAATTTATTGCGTCAAGCTATGAGTTGATAAAACATATTTTTTCAACTCATAGCGCAGACAATAAATTGGGTTGGGATGAAACAAGAATCCAATTTAGCATTATTATGTTGGAGAATTGTGTCACATTTTTAAGAACTTATTTTAGCCTGGCCAGTTCATGACTTGGAAATATTGGCTCTGTCAAAAATACATTAAAACAATCCCCTGTCTACAACTCTTCAGATGACAATTTATCGCCGATCTGACGTTTTATAGAGATCCCAGGTTGGTAATTATCTAAGTCTTCATGGCGGACATCAACAAATAAATTGTTGTCAACTTCAAGATTTCTATGAGTTGCTCTTTGCCTACAAAGTCAAGTTTTGTGTACCATGCTACTGTACTGACACCGGATCAAGCGATTACCTTCAGGCTTCAACTGACCTGAAAACTTTTTATCCCCAAGCGGTAGGTTGGTTTACTCTCCTGGTGTGGGCACTTTCCACACCTTTTATCAATCCCTTCTTCATGTATTGTTTGCAAATCTCCTGGCCAATCACTTCACACCAGCAGAAGAATTAGCCATCTCGAATAGGGGTTAAACAAAAACGAACGCTTCCTTGACCATGATCTTCGATGAACAAAATGACAGGAAATGACCAGAAATCGTACACACGCTAGCTACTTCCAGGGGGCGGCATATAATTAAGCCTAAATCATGTTGGCCCTAACTCAACAGGTATACGCCGTATTATCAAAGAACAATGGCAGGCCCACCGTGTGAATACAAACGAGTGTATACTAGTGGTTGTTTTCGCATGTGACTAAATACCGTCTCGTTACCAGGGTGCAAAGACGTGCAAAGACACGTAAATGAATGGACTGCGGTAGTTTAAAAATTCAATGAAAGTTAGTGGGATTGGTGTCCAAAGTGGTGAAGTATTGGACACCCCAAGTTCGAGAGAGGAGCGTTAGATTATGAAAAGTGCGTTTTTTATTGGTTTTCCAGCTTGTGTACTAGTAATAAGGACAGAAGATTCTCCAACACATAATAATGGTGTATCTGCTAAGAAAGCAACCTTATTAATTGGAAAAGTTAACCAAAATGACCACAGTACAGAAACATACCCCAAACGACACCGCACACATAGCACATGCATAAAACACACACACACCCATATACGAACACCCATACACACACAGTGAATTAGTAGTACTAACCATGTGCCAAGCCAGACTGCTAAGAATTCATGTTTGTCTTTATAAATTAATTACAAGCCAACTCTCCAATTCTCTCCTTCTCTGGATCATTACTCTTCTTGGATATCCACTATATCCTCCTTGTTCTCACTCAGTTCCTTGAATTCTGTAGTGAAGCCCAGCCTGTCTCTAGAAGTCTTTTTTGTTCTCCAACTCAGTATATAGTCTGAATATCTACAATGAAAGAATACACTCAGTATTTGGATTGATATAATATCCTCTGGCTACAGAGGGGTATGAGTAAAATCACCAACTGCAACAAGTTATGGGAAAAATTTAACCTCAATAAGGGATGTATCCAAAAACAATCCTATCAGCAAGAGAAGAAAAGAATTATGGTGCACAATGAAAAGGTAAAACCCATTGATTTTTTTGGGGGGGTTTGATTCTCCAACTTATTTCCCAATACATTCACACACTATTATAACCTTAGCAAGGGAATACGACCATGTTCCATTTACCCCACCAACACACCATACACCAAAAGAACAATAAAGCCATCAAGGTTTCAACTGAAATTATTCAGTAGGGAGGGGGGACAACCATTTTTTTTTGGGGGGGAAAGGAAACATTTTTTTTGGGGTAAAGCTGCGTCCCCTCACGGGGACATGGTAATGGGGAAGGCATATTTTGGGGATTTGCATTGATGGGGACAAGTGAAGTACCAGAATGTCAGTTTGCAAAAAAGGGGGGCAGAAGGGGTGCAAGGCATTTCCCAAGGGGTGAATTTGGTCCCTTCTCATTTGACACTGTATACAAACGGTCAGTTCATTTGGGGGTGGCTGGTGGGGTTAATGGGTTCTGAGTAGGGCCGCCCCCCCCCCCACGCCCTGCTGGTTTACAAAATGATGAGAATATGATTTAGACAAATAATTTCAACTACAGTACACTTGTGTAATAAAAACATTTGACTTAGCTAAAATTTACATCTATTTACTACAGGGTATTCATCTTTTTTTTAAGGCCTCTGGGTTAGAATTTAGGCACTCAATGCAGATGGGGGACAGAGGGACAGACTCGCCCAAAATAAATGGGAAAAATATCACATAGGGGTCAGGACAAATTTTGGTCACACAAGTTCCCCCCCACACCATGAATAAAACCCTTCACATTGTTCCTTACGTTTCTTTCTAATGTCAACGATTTCACAAGCCTGTTTCGCCGACCTATAAGCAAACCATTACACCAAATGTAACACCATGATCTCATTGGTATGAACTAGTTGACCTGGCCATGAAGCTAGTGTCCAAAGGCACCTATTGTATAAATGGGAGAAAGGAAATATTGTTAGAAAACCATCATGGTGGCATGAGCTTAAAGGTTAGGATCATAGGATATATATAAAATGGTCGTAGTACAGACAAAATGGACCAAAAATCAAATTCCCTAAATCAATTGTAGTTCAAACTGACTGGGAAGGATTGACTTTCCTCCACAAATTTTTGCAGTTTCGAGACAGTGCGATGTGTTTTAGTGTTTTTGTTTTATTGTTTTTTAAAAATTCCCTAATTTGTCCATTAAATAATTTTTCTCAGCCTTAATGGAAGGTGTTTTAGCTGAACTCCAGGGATATGTGTGATAAACAAAAATCCCTAAAATCTCCATGTGGCTTCTTTTTTAAATCAAGTGTTTAATTTTTAGAAAAATGATTTCAAGGAAAAATTAAATTTAGGGAATTATTTTAAAAAAACACTGTATTTAAAATAGAAACACTCATCTGCAAAATCTGATGTGAAGAATTTTCTAAATTTGATTCCTTTCATATGGCACCTTATTCATCACCAAGGGAGTGGCAGTTCATTCTAGGAAAAATTATGAAAAGTGGAAACTTCAGTATTCTATAGAAATTACTCAGCCAAAAAAGGTGGTGTTAGTGACAACTGTTCTTTGATTTTTGATGCACACGAAAAATTAAAAAAATTGTTGGATATATGATATTTCTCTAACCATAAAAAACAACACCAATACTTATAATTCATCAATCTTGAGAAAGAAATGAATAAAATGCCAGTTTTTTCAAACAAATTTGCCCCAATTTTGATCCAGTTTTTTATACTGCAAAATCAGTCCCTGTTTCAAAGTCTATGAGGAATTTGGAAAATGCATATGGGACATATCTCCCAAAAATGCCTTTTGGAAAAAATAAAAAATCTGGCACACATGTTTATATCACCAATACCACATTTCATGAAAATTTCAACGAGATCTGGCACGAAGCCGTAGCATAATCCAACCATAAGGGTACCTATTGCAGAAATGGAAGAAATTGTTAGAAAAACCAGCATGTGACCACTGTTCTTTGTCATGTGAATGAAAAGAAGGTCGGAAAGTGCCAATAAGCTGCAGGTATCAGAAATCCCAATGAACATAATATTGTGGAAAGTGGCTCTTGAAAAATAGTTCTTCAGGCTGACACAGCTCACAACAGTCACCTGAGAACCACTTACAGGTGCCTCGCTTCCGATTTGTCTATACGACTTGAAATACCCCATTGGAGTACCTTGGGCGAAAGAAACTTGCCAAGTTTTGATTGCTAGAACCTAGAATAATGCTTTTGAAAATCCCTATTCAAATGCCATACTAATATTGATGGTTAACCATTAAAATGCGGATTTTTGTTTATATCTTGGGATTAATATGAATCGAGAGGATCAAATTTCAGGATGACAATGAGGAAAAAATGGCCTTTCATTAAAATCAAAATCATACTACTTCCGGGTAACAGCCCTGAGCCATCGACTCAAGGGAAAGATAAAGTCATCCTAATATGTAGCCTCACAGATGTGTATCAAATGACAGCTGTTGACATCTTACAACCTTTCTTGCCATTCACATGGCGACTTGATCTGTAAACCCCCTAGACCTGCTAACATGCATGATGGTTTCGGGTGTGAACGTATTATATACTTGCCATATAGTTTAATTAAAGGTAGATGGTCCATTTTTATTTTCAAATCATGTGTTGATCTATCTTAGTTCAGCATTTGGACAGAAGCAAAAATGTGATATCACAATGACCCGACCTGATAGTACGTGTGGTTATGGTGTAGTACAACTACATTTCGAGGACTTTTCCTTCATACCCATCGAAAAGTACTCCAGTGGTTTGAATAAATTAGAAGCAAAAAATGTATATCACAATGACAGTGTGTAATGCAGAGGTGAGCATTTAACGCAATAACAGCACATTTTTTGAAGCGTAGACCCCAATTTTCAAAATTTGGTATATTTTCCACATGTTATAGTTGGTAATTATCTAGGAACTATACCTGCGATATAACGGGATATGCGAAAAAAATTAAATGCCTATTGAAATATGTCTAGAAGGAGGGGGAAAAAGACTTACCTAAGGATGCAAATATACTTAGTGAACTTTCTACGAAGATGACGAATATCCTCCGAAAGTATTTATATAAAATTTACACCGTAAGTAGGTACAGTACGCCATCCCCACCTAGAGTACCACACCTGCCCAACACTACCCTAACTCATCCTCTTTTCTCCCGGAAACGGCAAACTCGAGAACATCGTTTGCTCAGGGGAGGGGGGGGTCGGGATGCCACATTAAGGCTAAGTATTTTCCCCCCTCCTTCGAGACATATTCTAACTGGCAATAGCCATTTAAGTACTATGCTAGGAGGGGAAAAACTTACCTAATGATGCAAATATACTAAGTGCACGCTGAGTAGCACGACCACGAGAGGAGTGAGGCAAACAATGGTATGAAAGCGGTATGGTCATTACGCCCTGGACATAAGCAGGACCAGTCAAAAATAGTCCACTTAGGACTGATAATAAACACAGAATTCAAATCCTAATAGCTTCTGCTCCAAAAATACACAAAACTACACATCTATCTACACACTTGCCCGTACAAGTAAGGAGTACAGAACGGCAGTAGTAGCACATCTCGATAGAGCAGAGGCATGAACAAATGTCCTGCAAATATGTCTTGATGAACATGTGGTCGGATTTTCAGGGGTACTAACGATTGACAAATCCTGGATAGGGAGCGTGTATAGAATGACCCATGAAGTGGCAACCTTGCGGGTTGAGGTGAGCGAAGGCCCTACCCTGATTCAAACAAAGTTTAGCTCTCATAATCCCCCATTTCCACTATCCAGCCTGAGATAGTTGATTTCCTTGCTGGATGGTATGGCTTAGATGTTTAGGATAGGTTGAAAGAGTAGCTTCAGAGAATTTGCTGTCACTGGGAGCTCTATGGCGACTGTTACTAAGTACCAC
>JAMKCH010028035.1:0-42315 GCA_023653785.1 Ophioderma brevispina | reverse complement strand
GGTCCACTTTTTGCTGATTTCTTTGATAAAAAGATCCAAAAACTCGGAGAAATCTGACAATGAGAGAGTCCCACCTCTTTCATGAATGAGATGTTAAAAATGTTCCAAAAAGTACATTTCTGTTCCTGGGGTTAGTCCGCTTTTTTAAAGCCCTTTCCCTAAAAAATCTTATAGACCTTTTTTATTAGAGCTAAACAAACTTATAAAAATATACTAAAGAAAACTTCCCATTTACACCTGTATACTTGCCCACTTTGCATCTTTTCCACACTCCCAAGGGCATCTAGAGTGTTATTATGATTTCATTCATAGGGCCATTGGGTAATTATTTTTTCATTATGTCCGTTTCTGTAGTAAGAAATGTTGAAATGACGATTTTTACTTTAAAACTTGACACTTGGGTAACCTGTGCATGGAAATCAGTCCAAAATGTAAAACACTTCCACATTGTTTTCAAATGTATAAAAGTGATTTCATAAGGGTCCATTTCATTATCTCACTGAATACTTTTTCCCCTGTTTTATGTCCCTTTAACTTGCATAATGATCCGGAATTTGAATGAGCTAATTTTTACAGAAAAGGCTAACTATTTAAAAAAGGCAATTGACAGCACATTTTATGAAGAACGCCCCCCAATCTTCAAAATTTAATATTCTGCACAGTGTGTGGTTGTAGATTGTCTCGTAAACTAGACATGCGAGTGGTACTTCTGCTCAAAATGCTTATTTGTCAGAAAATAATCGATTTGGCAACACACAGGACACCCAAATTTTATGTCCATAGATGCGTATGAAATTTTGTCCCTCCTGAAAATTATCTCTGTTGACTTGTGCCTGAACCACGGAAAAAAACAATGGATGACTGAAAACGTACATGGCTCATTTTCCCTGCTATTTTCATATGAAGGACATTTCCAGCACCCGTTGAATTATCATCAAGATCTCTGATATGAATTATTCTAAATTACAAAATTCCTTCTTTTTCGACACAGAATTTTTGAGCTCTACCATTCACAGGTATGTTTACAAGCCAGTTACCAATGAGGCTTGTTCCAAATCTCAAAGATCCAGAAAATTGGGGGGCGTTTAACTCAACATGCCACAAGTAGAGAAGCAATCCCCACCAGGCTTGCATGGTTCTACAACTTTTATGTAAATTCTGTTTCACTAATATTAGTTACAAACTTGATATGCTCTTGTAAAGTGGCAGAGACTGCAATTTAAAACGTGACTGTCAAATGTCCAAAAAATGACACACAAATTTTTTTTTAAAATTTTTGTGTCGGCTTTAGAGGATTTCACACTTCATTGCTCGTAGTAAACATAATTAACCCCTGGAGATAATTATGGCCCTAATATTGAATCAATTTTTGAAAGGATGCAAAATATGCCTACCCAACATTAACCCTGGATTGTAAAACTACCCTAAGTTCGGGAAGTAAGGGTGAATGAAATTCCACTTAGTTCTGAAATTTTTAAGTAGCACTTTATCAGCACACTCAGGGATGCAAATGCGATAAATACAATAACTAATAAAGACAAAAAATACACGGTCTCCGAACCCGGACCCTCTCACTTTCTAGGCTTGAGAATACCACTAGGCCATAGAGTCTGTGTTTATTGGTACCAGTGTAAAGAGCGCTAAGGTTTTTTGTTGTGTTTTTTTGGTTTTGAAATGGCGCAAGGTGGGGGGGGGTGGTTGTGGGATGGGGGGTGGCTGGAAGGAGGGGAGAGGGCGTCGGGAGTGTTTTTGTGTTGGGGTTTTTTGGTTGGTTTTTTTTTTGTGGGTTGTGGAGGGTCAGCGAGAGTGGGGGTGGGGAGGGGGTGGTGGGGGATGGGTAGGGGTGAACAAGGCGTTGGGTTTGTTTGGGTTTGTTTTTTGGTTTTATTAACTTCCGTTTTTTTTTTATATTTTTAGTGTTGTAATTTTAGGTTTTCTTATTTTGGGGGGTTATGGTGTTTTTGTTTTTTGATTTTCTGGAGTGTTTTTGTTAGTATAGTGGTGTGTTATTAGTTTGTGGACTTTTGGGTGATGGTGGGTGATGGTGGTATTTGTGTTGTTTTTGTTGTGTTTGTTGGGGGGGATGGTGTTTTGTGGGAAGAGGGGTTGTTTGTAAATGGTGGGTTTGTTTTACTATCCATTGGGGGGTAGAAAACAAGGTGTGTTGTTTATATTTTTTTTGTTTTTTTATTTTTTTTTTTTTTTTGTGTCGGGGGAAGGGGGGGGGGTCTATGTGTTTGTTGCGTTTTTTTGGTTTGGTGTGGGTTGGATTGTGAGGTTGTAGGAAAGAGGTGATGTTGGTTGAATTTGCGGATTATGGTTGAATTGTCTTGTTATGTGGAGGTGTTGTTTGTGAGATTTGGGTGAGGTGGGTTTTGTGTGGATGTGAGTCGGGGGTAGTTTGGGGGGGGAATTTTTAACGTTTTGGGGGATGGACGGGGGTTTGGGGGAAATAGTGGGTGGGGAGAGGGATAAGGAGTGATTACCCCCCCCCCTAACCCTGCGGGCGCCATATATATGGCCTTCCCCGCCGCCCCGGCGAGGGGGTCCGGCCCCACCCGCGCCGGCCCGGCCCGCCGCCCCAATCCCCGCGCGCAAAGTGGCCCATGGCGCCCACCCCATGGTACTCGCCTCGTCCACCCCCCCCCCACCCCCCCCCCCCCACCTCACCCGACGGAAAGTGTTCCTTCCCCCCCCCCCCTCTTCGCCCGGGCGCCTATTCATGGATCGACACCCCGCGGTCCCTGTCGCGACCACGACCGACACCGACCCGCCCCGCCCCCCCTGCCCCCGACCTCTCTGAGACAAACCCACACCCCGCCGCCCTTCCGGCCCCCCTCAACTCCGGCTATACTCCCTCCACCGACTGCTTCCACCACGACCGACGGACGCCCACCCCGGCTTCCGCACTTCACACCCCCTCGCTCCTCCCCCTCGCCCCCCGGTCCTGCCGGCCCCGCTCGCCACCACCCCCCGAACGGCGCCACCACCCACCCTCCCACCTGCTCTCTCCCCCCCACAAACCCTTGGCCAGACCCACCGCTCCGGCCCCGGCGTCCGGGCGCCCCCCGGCCGAAACTTTCCCTCAGGCTAGGGGAGCATGTCACCCACTACCCACTCCCCACCCACTCCCTCCCCCTTCCACACCGCCAAACCCTCCGTCGCGTAGATACAATTCCCTACCCCCACAGCCCCCCCCCGCCCGCTCCCCTCGCCGCGACAGCAACCACTTCCCCCTGACTAGCGATCCCTCCGGCACGGCCTTCCCCCTAAATAACACCCCACCCCCCCCCCCTGCCCCCCCCCCACCCCCCACCCCCCCCCTTTTTTTTTTTGTTATTGTTTTTTTTTTTTTTTTATATTTTTTACGTTTATGTTGTGTTCTTACTTCAGGAGTTTCAAGCGGCCAAAGCGCCGTAAGTATATTTTATATTTCAGAATGGGAGGGCCTTACATACATGATTCTAGCAGAATCTCATGACGAAGCGAAACTCAATTCAATGCACGCGAGGATCCAGTAAATGATACAATCCCCCCTTTCTCGGATTGTCTCATTTACTGATTCCTCGTGCATTGACTTGAGTTTTGGCTTCGTCATAGATTCTGCAGAATCATGTGCATATAAGACCCTCCCTTCTAAAATATAAGATCATATGTATTTTGGCCAAATTTGAAAAAGAAATATGTTCTTGGTACTCTGGTCCAACTCTTGAAAGTTGACTTTTTGTGTCTTTAGAAAATGCATTGCATGAGCAATCTAAATCAAAACCCTTAAATATGCCCTTATTTTTATGCAGTGCATATCAAAGGTTTTGGTGACCATTTTTAACTTTATAGTTTTAAACCTATTACATTTGACCTTGTGAGTCACATATCTTGAGATATACATAACATGCAAATTATACCCAACTCCAACTTCCACCTTTTATATGCCAGCTAATATAAAAATATAATTAATATAAAAGTAAATGAAAAATAGAAAAGTCGACACTGCCGCAAAGAAATGAAATAAACTCAGAATCCACAAATCACAATCCCCGACCACTAGCAAAAACTACCACATCATTGACTGGGTAGGGACAAGCATCTTAGCTATCAATCATTTGAGATCACACACATCTTCCAACAGAATACTTGCGATCAAGCCATTATCCAAGATGGTGAAGGTTAAAGGTTAGTCAACAATTCTGGATTTGGATAGGTATGTTTTTCGAGATAGTTATGACCTTTACACTTCAGGGTGCAAATGCATAATAGACATATGTGCCTAACTTTCCACATTTTGCTTTTGTGTGGAAAGTTATGCATTATGTCTATTACAGCATCAACATCCCACACCAACCTGAAATCAAAGGTTGTAAGTTCTTAGCATGGAGCGATGATTTGCTTGATCAATCAATTGATCAAAGCGAGTGATTGACCTACCAATTTGCAACATTTGTCATGTGCTTCAATTTACTTGGAGCTTAAACACCCTATGCACCCATCAAATGGGACAATTGTGACTTGACCCTCCTCCTGTACTGTTTTCCGCCATTCACCTTCGACTTTTTTTTAGTGCCATCCCTCAGGGAACTACATCCAACTCTGAAGAAAAACTGACGAAAAGAAAGCTTGACATTTTCATAGAAGAATACTCTTAAAGACTACAGAGTTTCACTGAGTGGGATACCTAACCTGCTATGTCTTGCAAACGTGTGCAATTCACACTGCCTTCATCTTGCAAGAAGCACAAGTCTCTGCTCTCAGCACAAGTTTTACATTTACCTTTATTTTAACATTTGGTTATTTGCCAGGCAGAACCCCATATTGCACTATATAATAGAAAACGCCATTAAGTCAGAGGACTCCTCCAGAACACTGGGAAAGATTTATTGTAAGAGTGCCCGATTTTAGATTCAGGGAGGCAACCCCAGTTTCGTCGGAGAAAACCTGCCGAGGACGAGTATGGATCAGGGCAAACCAAATTCACATACGACACTGGCTGAACCGAGGAATCGACCCCGGGCCACATTGGTGAAAGGTGAGCGATCGAACCCAGCACCAAACCAATTGCCAACTCTTCTTTAATGTCTATCTTGCAAAAATACAATTCTCACATGATTACATACAAGCTCTGCAACAACAGCAACTTAAAATGCTAGACTCGGTATACGTTCCGCAGCAACACTCGTTTCCGCAGCGCACCACAATCACCACACATCCACCAGTACTGGGACCAAGACTGCTGAAAATGCTTGTCTAAACAACCTTACAGCTCTTGAAACACTCACACTCTTACAATCACATGACTCCCCACAGGTGCTTAGTTCATTTATAAACATAACGTCTCACCATGCCTACAATCTTACAAAACCTCACAATGCTCACAAAACTTGCAGCATCTTCCAATAATATTCCGCACAACTCTCCCCCAGTTGCATCTTAAAACATCATCACACACATCTCTCCAGATGCTTACAGCTTAACATCACAACTCTCACATGCTAATCCTTACAATAACCATCACAAACTCTTTTTATTTTGGTTTTGGCATAATAATGATACTTTCAACAGCTGTGACCAGGGCCTTTGCAACTATATCAACCAAAGGTCCCTTTACTATGCTGATCCATAGTCCACTCCCCAAGGTTCTAACTACCATGCATCTTCCCTTTCCAATTCCCACCCAAAATCCCTTCAAAGGCGTCTGTCGAGAACTCCTGCCAGCTGCCACAGAGCATTCTTCTTCCCACCTACCCCATATCCCCCCTTCTCATCTACCACAGGTGCCCCCTTTCCTGAGGTTGCCTTCTATGGTGTCAGGCACTCCATTCCCAGCACTACTACCTCCTACCCTGTTCCCAAGAATAACCAAAGGTTCCCTTTCCATCACACATGACCACTTCCCAACTACCCATGGTCCCTTTTCACACTACCTCATGTTTTCGCTTTCTATCCTTCCCGCAACTACCCAAGGGTTCCTTTCCCAATTCCTGTGGGGTTCTCCTAACAACCCCAGGGTTCCACATTTATACCCAAGTGTTTTGTCAATCATCACACCACATCACCTTCCACAAACACTTTTATAATCTTATTTATACTTGGTTTACATTTGTTCTTTTTTCACTACTTGTCATATTTTTGTCTAATTCAATTTTATACTTTTAAGAGGTTTTTGAACATTTTTCTTTAATCTAATCTAATTTGTCATTTGTTTTTTAATATTCAATTGTATTATTTGATTTCTAGTATACTTTATTATTTTGGTTTTTTTATTTTTTTTAAATCTTTGTTATCTTGGTTTCACTAACTTCACAATTTTCACGTTTTAAATCTTTATTTCACTCATCTTTTTTTTACTATTTTTATAATTGTTTAAATATTAAACAAAGTGAAAATTTCCTTCAATGTAATTTGTCATTTTGTTTTTGGTTTTTTGGTTATTCCTGTAGTTATTTTTAACTTTGTCATTAACTTTTAAGTTTTCCCTAATTTATTTTTCGGTCATATTTTGGGTACATTTTAAATGCTTATTGTTACAGTATCATCACTTTGTCACTTTTGCCCCAGACTTATATTGTGCAAATAGAAACCGCATATTATCTGACCGATCTTGTTTTCATTGTATCATCTCGCTTCCACCCACATCCTTGCCCCCCCACCTAACTTATTAACAATATTCCCCCATTTTCCTATCCCCCAACGTATGTCATTAACACACGCGTTTTCTAGGGGGTACTCCCACTCAACAGGAAGAAAATTGACCCTGAATTGTGTCCCGTCCTCCCGTGTGTCCGCCGGTCCCCGTCCGCCCATTTTGAATTTTTAAAATAATAATATATCTCACATCTGTGGTATCATCCTGTCTCCCCTTTCTTCTGCGTAAAGCTTATTTCTCTTTATTTATCTTATAAGTCTTTCATTAATTTGCTTCACAATGATAGCGTTTCTTTTGGCTGTTCCACAGTATTCGACAAATACACAATCAGTATTAATTATGAGACGCAGTCTCCGTTCCGTCTCCTCGGACCGTCCAGTCTTTTTCGAATCAAAGATCTGCAGTGAACTAGAATCGCCCCTTATTTTCCACCTTCTGTACCCTGGATTTGTTTAGTGGTTATGCCTGTTCTTTATTGACAGCTTTGTTTCCACATCGTGTGTTTGCCCAGGTTCCTTGTTTTGTATTTTAGTTCCCATTTATTTAAATCCGTTGTTTTTCGTTGGCCGCTAAGAAATTCCTTTTCACGGTTGGTTCGTTCCGATGTTGCTGGTCCTTTCTCGAGTTATCCAACAAGCAATCAACCGAAGGTTTCGCATTATACTCCGTTCATTACAACACTGTGAATCCGTGGACAAGCAGAAAAGAACCCGACTTTGGTGGTGCTCCCAATAAAAACAAAAAACCGCCACTGTCTAAGGTCTTTATTTGCCACTTACTGTAGCTTCGTCTATAACTAACCGATGTAAATGACCCTTTCAAGTGACATTAAAGATACTGAAAACCCACCCAGCTTTTGCCTGATACTCGATGAACGAAATCTGTTAGATATCCCGAGTGTCCTAACTTAAAAATTCAAAATTTTATTAAAAGTTTTCAATGTTTTTTTTACTCACCCGGATAATGAACTACTACGTGAATAAAAAAAAAATATTGGAAGGATTTTAAAGAGATCTTGACCTTAATGCAATCACTATATCAAGATTATTTGTTGTTTTTATAAAACACGATCTAATAATCTTCCAAATGTCTAAAAATGAAAGCAAGGTCGATTACAATAATAGCCAATAATGACCAAATTTGTAAGTACAACGAAAAACAAACAAAGAACGAAAAGACAGACCAACCCAAACTACAACAACAAGAAGGGAAACATACCCGCAAAAGACTCATTGCAAAAAGAACCCCACTCCCAACCAAACTCCCAACATCAGAAGCTGAACCCACAAGAAAGAAGGAGCAGGCTCACCGAACAAGGACGACGTGCCTTTTTTTTTTTTGCATTCCTATGGGATTTACAAACCACTTAAAACTTGTGTTTTTGGAAAATGTACCATATCCATATCATGAGCTTGTCAACTTTAATGCACATTAATACGTATTATTTCAATTATCGGATTAATCAATGAATTTTTTTAATATACCATGGCCCAACTGTATGGACGATCAAACACCAATTATTCACCTGTTGCCCCGAGCAGAAAACAGTATCTATCTTTCCCATTGCTTAGGATCTGGCAACGATTTTAGAGAGTCTCCTTTAAAAAAATAAAGAATTGGCAACAACTTGTATCTATACCTGCATTACAGTAGTAGTGTTAAAGAGTATATTTTTCATTTACACACAGGATTAATTGGGTGAGGATTTTTGTGTGAACATTAAATTCTTTTTGAGATAATGAAGGATATTAAACTACGGCTATTCATAGATCAATTAAACAACATATAAGCATGGGGCATCATTACTTTTCCATAATGCGATGCCGTATATCGTACAGTGACGTATTCTGCTTAAAACCTGTGTAATCCATTGGAACATGAGGAAAATGGGTGGTGCTTGCAAAATTGGTCATATCGGGGCTTATTTTTTAAAATAATGGTTTTTTTCATTTTTCAACATTTAGAATTATATTAGAATTTCGTATTTAAAACAACAAATCTATGATTCATGGATTTTATAACAAGTCAAGGTCATCTGCCAAAAAAAAAAACCGGTGCCAACATTTTTTTTGATTCACGTAGTATAACCCTTACTGAATCACTTCCAACCCCACAATTTGAAATATTGGACGTTTGGGCATTATGTAAAAACAGCAAGAGTTTGTTGGTCAGTCCGGTGGCAATTCCTACCAATGCGAAAGTCCAAGGTGGTTGAAATGTTGTCACCTTCCCTGCCAAATGTGCAGTTTTCTAGCGTTGTTTTGTGACACACAATTCAAAAGCACTTTTTTTTGCTGAACTGATAGATTAGGTTGTGTAGAATAAGGATCTGCCGGGTGCCACCTGGGCATCTTGAGCAATTTGAGAAATCCATGATGGTGTTGCATAAATTATAATCATCTATTCTTACTCTATATTATCAACTATGGAGTTACTAAATATACTATAGGATCCAATGAACAAATGTATGGCCCTTTAACATTAAAAAGTCTACTCGGAGATTTCGAAATATATTTTTTTGTGGTAAATAAGAAAAATAGGTCACTGAACTAAAGATAGTAACCTAAAATGCCCCAATTCCGAAATTTGAGATGAATCGATTTTTCGTTTTGAAGCAGAACAATATGTGTAGTATTACGTCCCATAGATATGTGTACAAAATTACCAATCCGGCAATTTTTATTAACAAGTTTTGTTTTTTCATATATGAAGTAAAATTCGTTTAAGCTTAGCAATTTCACACCGCTTAGTAACATGCAAAAACCCGCTCTCCTCAGGAAATCTCTGAGTCCGGCCTTTAAGTCTACTTCAATTCAAAATGGAAGTGAAATCCAAGTAAATTTTAAATATGCCCTATAACAGGCGAATACCTGCGATAAAAATAGACGTGAAGTACTTAGTTATGTTGTAGACCCAGTAAAGTGTATTTCGATCCTTTAAAATGGTAACATGACGTCAATCAATATGGCCGCCAAAAATGTGAAACATCTTCAAAAAATATTGTGCTCAAATGTATATTAGTATTACCCGCCGCTTCAATCAAAATTCCATGGTGTCAAATTACATTATAAATTCTCATTGCTCAGCAAATGATTGTCCCTACTCACTTTACGGTCCGGGGGCCCAAATTGTAACATATCTCCCCGACTATGGGAAGTGAAGCTTACAAGGAAATACTATTATTTTAAGTTCTGCAGCATCATGTGAAAAAGGGCATTTGATTTCTATCAACCAGGGCCGGAATATAACATTTGCATCATAGCTAAACTTGATCATGGGGTGGTGTATTCACGAAAACATGTGATTGACAAATAAGTGAGGCAATTGCATAAACCATCATTTTGCAAATGGCCGGCCATTTTAAATGTATAGCACTACTATGGGGACTTAGTGTCGGAATGTATGTTTTGTCTGTGTCAAAGAGCTTTTCAATATACAATTGCCAAATAATTGGTCTGAGTCCATGGAATTTATTATACAACGGCTTATTTTTTCATCAAGATGCCGACCTGTCGTCAAAGAACCGTATATTTCTTATAATATAACATAGAAATGATTTTGGTGTCAAATTGAGTGTTTAATTCTTTCCTAATCTTTCTGGGTCAAGGAGTTCATAAGGACAGCTAAAAAATGTGTTAGGATGAATATAAAGGTTATTTTTTTTTTTGCATTTTTGTCACTTTTTTTTCCACTAATAAGCTCAATATTTTAACTACAAGTACCCAAGAGTGTTAACTCACTGCAATGTCAGACTTAATGCGGCAAAGTGGTAAAATAATATTAACCCAGAATGCGTGATATTAAGTACCAAACAACAGAATCCTCGGTAAACTCCTCTAGAACTTGCCTACTACTGCCTTTAATGCCCCCTATGAACGAACACCCACCAAAACATTACACCAATAGGTGTGCACTTGACCATGACCTTTTATTGTTCGAATGGGTCGGGCATTTTACTCTATGTCATATACTAGAACAAACAAATAATATGGTTTGCTATTAAAATACATACAAGGCCGAAATATCAAATTCCCATGCAATTCCAGATATATATTTGGGTGAATACATAGATAGTAGGTCAAGGTGTCACATTTGGGGTGTCACACTTTAGTATCCATGAATACATTACTCACGACTCACTGACAGTTTTGAGAATCTGGCTGTTCAAATCCTGACCTATAAAACATCCATTGGTCACCAAAATCGTCATCCTATGTGCTGTATAGGTTGAGGTATAAAGGATTTGCCTTTTTCTAATGTTGCGCATTTGTGGGAAAATATGACGTATGAAAACTTAATTTACTTTTAGTATATTACCTTACAGTTTTTAAAAAATAGTTTTTATTTATTGAATCCTTGACCCAGAAAATTTTTAAAACGTTTAAAAAACGTATTATAAACGTATTATAAAAGTTGAATATTAAAAATAAAATGTTTGTGCCAATAAAAATGTCAGCCATCTTGGAAAATATTGGCACTTGCAACATTTATAGTTTGTTGGGAATAGTTTAAATTGAACTCCTTGACCCAGAAAAAACATTTTTTACAAAACAACCAAAATGTCTTGGTGTTTTTGGCTTTAAGGTGGCTTACAATTTGGAAAATGGCATCGTATGCAAATTGGCCACCACTTTTAATTTTGTCCTCACCTGTGTATCATGAACTCCACATTCCACATCCCTATGAGGTCATTTTAGCTATGATGACAAATGTTATTATTCCGGCCCCGTAGCACTCCCTAAAATGGTTTGGTGCTGCATCACTATTTTACCTTCTTTACAAAATGTAAACACCCAAATTGTTTTTCAAATTTGTTGAAGTGGATTTCAGTAAGGTCCATTTCATTATGGCCGTACCAGCAGTCCGTCCAGAGGGGGCAAATTTCAAGTCGTCCCCCAGAGGGAGCAAACTTCGGAAATGGTGGTGGGGAGGGGAGGGAAAGAGGGTGGGGACATCACCTGTTGATTTGCTCCAATTAAAGTCTGAATTTGACCCAATGGCCGCGCGTAGCGCGCTGAAAAATTGCTAATTTATTTAATATTCTTGCCCAAATTTGGACAGTCAATGGGTTGAAATTCCCGAAAAAGCTGGAAAAATTCACATTTTGGTGCCCAGTAAGTCGTCCCGCCTTTTTTGATCCGAGTGGGGCAACTTGCCCCCGGGCCCTTCTCCCCCGTTTGTACGGCCACTGATTATCATGTACCGTATGTCTAAATGTTGTCCTTCCATTGTGTCCATTTAACAAACAATGCCCATCAGTATTTAACCATTAATCATAGACGTGTGGAACTCCTCATGGATCTACATTGGTACTACATGGTACTGGGTTATGTCGGACTGGGCAAAAAGTGTAACTTGAAATGATTCTCTCTCCCCCTTTAAATTGGCAGGTGTCCAAGTCTCATCACCGAAAACGTGCAGGCGCAAGAGTCCCCCCAAACAAAAGAATAGAAACGAAGATTTGTCAGCGTCTTGGACCATGTATCATTTACGATAACAATGGTCCTCAAAAGGGCATAGAAATATCCCGGTAAATATCCCAAGGAGGGTAAAGGTTACCATATGCTGCAATGAATGGGATATACTCGGAAGCGTGAAATGAAATTACGCCCCTTCCTGGAATATCACCGCTTGCGCACCTTTCTGCAGTCGTGTGTTTTAAATCCATTTTGAAATAAGAGGTGGGAAGGGTAATTATGCCCAGGAATGATTGTTTTTGGGGTCTTGATACACTGTCAACTATTAAAGTCTCCTGGTTGGGAAAAATCATCCTTGTATTCCATGTATTCAATGGGAATTAGTCTTGAAGAATGGATTTTAAGTGCTCTGTGTCCTTATGGTGGTCTTTCCAGCACAGGGCATTACTTCGAGTATTGTCTTGCCCCTGAGCTTACTCAGAGCAAGACTAAGAAATCACTATTTCTGTATGAGTATGTAGTATGCATGTGCGGTTAATGTTTTGTAATTGGTTAATTAGAGAATAAACGATAGGATTTGTTGTTTTGCCTATCTAATATCGTGTCATATTTTGAGTAGTGGATGCTGGCGCAGCCGGTATCCACTACGATAAAAATATTGGACTGTCCATCCAATATGACACGATATTAGATAGGCAAAACAACAAATCCTATCTTTTATTCTCATTCTTATTTAGTTTTGGTTGTTTTAATCACCGAAAATATTTTTTATTTCAGTAATATTAGTTAAAAGGGCAAAAATATTCCCCCGCTGTCAAAAATGAACCAACCCGTACTAGCTGTGTGCACTGCGTAACCTTATAAACGCACGCGTAAACACTTCCGCGACGACGCACTATCTAATTTCGTCTCATATAAGATAGGCAACGACCAATGATATTGCGTGTTTGCTTACTAAAGCCCGCCCACTGAATAAGAATGTTTTGTAATATGTTACTCCTTCCCAAACACTTGGAGCAATTACAGCCAAACTTAGAAGAATCACTGGCCCAAGGTTCATATGTAGTGTACCCAATTGGGGCGAAAGGTCATGTAGGGGCATTCTTTGAAAATCTTGTAGGTGGATTAAGGGGGCATTCTGTCATCTTCATTCTGAAGTGTAATCTGTGCAAATGTTATACATTATTGGATCGCGATAAGGGGCAAGACACATGGTTCGAGAACACATTATTGGAATCGTGATAAGGGGCAAGACGCATGGTTCGAGAACACATTATTGGAATCGCGATAAGGGGCAAGACGCATGGTTCGAGAACCACCTTGTTGGCAGCCAAATTCTCCACTGAATGTGAGGATTGCAAAAAGGATTTTTCCTAAGGACACCTTGAATTTAGGGTAGTTTTGAGTGAATCTTTGATTGCCTAATTTAAGGAAAGTACTGATCTAATCTTCTTCATGATGCAGGATTGCACTTGATTCCAGAAAATACAGTGCTAAATATTTAGAACAAAATAAATACATAAAAGCTATAGTCCAGGGCAATATGTAACAACAACAGTAGGAAAAGAGCTATAGTTCAGGCCACATGTAACATCAAATGGCTCCAGTGGGCTTTTATTGTCTATATTTTTAGTGGATACACCTTAGCCACTTTCAATTTCTGAGTATTTGCAGTGGCACCACCAGCATCATAATCTTTGTAGGTGGGAAATGAGGGGGTAGCAAAAAAAAAATGTGGAGGGAAAAAGATGGAGTAGTGTTGGTTAGGGGTTCAGCGGGGTAACCGTTTGAAAAACTGAAAAAACAAACTTATTTTTCAAACCTTTTGCCATTTGAAAACTTACTATTTTTCAAAATATAACCATTAAAAATACTAAGTTTGATTAGAAATGAGGTAAATGTACATTGTAAAAACTATATGCCTGTAGCCAGGTGACAAATAAGGAAATTGACCAAAAAAATGCATCATATGCATGTATGAGACTGGATCTAATCATGCTAATTAGACCTTAATTATTTTACCCCCATTGGGGACCAAAATATGGGGGTGTGGCACTGCCACGGAGTATTTCCAATGTATCATTTACGTATTAAAGGCCCATGGTAGGTCTGACCAGAGTGCAGCACTTGAGGGCACACTCCATATTTGGTCCCCCCGCCAACTTTAGTTGGCAAAGGGGGACTATAGAAATGCCCTGTGTCCGTGCATGTGTGTGTGCCCCATGCGATACCTTTTGATCTAAGCAAGTGTGGGTGTCCATCTTCACAACATAGATGTATCTCAAGTAGGCGGTGGCTGGGATCTGAAGTAGGTCATGTGTCATGGGTCAAAGGTCAAATATGACCAAAAATAGGGTCAAATTTGGTCAAAAATAGGGTTAAATTCCTATAAACCTTGTAAACACAATATCTTTTGATCTAAGCAAGTATGGGTGTCCATCTTTGCACCATAGATGTCGCCCAGTAGGCAGTGGATGAGTTCGGAGGTGGGGCATGTGACATGTGTCAAAGGTCAAATGCGGTAAAAAATGGGATTAAATTGCTATACCCCTAACAATTGTGGTAGGATGATGAAACTTGGTAGGTGTGGTCAACATTCAGGGCCGAAAAATTTGAAGATCATGCAGGGTCATTCAAGGTTAAATGGGATTATATTGCTATAACCCTTGTCAATGGTGGTATCATGATGAAACTTGGTAGGTGTGGTCAACATTCAGTGTCAAAAATTTTGAAGGTCATTTCAAGGTCATGCGGGGTCATCCAAGGTCAAATCAATACACATGGTTGAATTGTCATGAAACCTTGTGGGTGTAGTAAACATTCAGTGCCAAAAATGTTGAAGGTCATTTCAAGGTCATCCAAGGTCAAATCACTAAATCACAGATGGTTGTATGGTCATGACACCTGGTGTAGTGGGTGAGCCAGGCATGTTGGTCGGTACCACCTGGGGGGGCAAAGAGGCATTTATACCAGGGCTACCTCATACTTTGACATACACGAAAATGTATGATGGCCATTCTGTAGGGGTAGCTTAACTAGGGGCTCGCAAAAGATTATACAGGGGTCAAAATTGAAAAGTGGTCCAATATTGTTGAATTGCATACCAAAATGTTCGTATAATCACAAGGATTAAAAAAATGTATAGTTTGTGCTATCTCTGACTTACCAGGAGTTATAAGCTGAAAACCGTTATTGTAGGTCAAAGGTTAAATTTAGCTTCTACAGGGGTCAAATACTAAAAAACGCTACAATTTCAGTGGAAACGGTCTCATATTGTTTATAATGTTATTACAATTAAAATAAGGAATAGTTTGGACCATCTGCAATGTGAAATTAACAAGTTATGCACCTCATTAGTACTACCCCTATAGGGGCTGGAGTTAATTTTGGGTGTAACTTGGTAACTATACATTGTACATTGTCCAAACTATACCTTATTTTACTTGTGATTACATTACAAATAATAGGTGGTTAGTTCTCTACGAATGTAGCTGGACTGACCCATGCTGATTTAAAGTCTGCTCCGCGTACGCACAATCGTAATTCCTGAATTATTGTCTTCAGCAATTCCTAATTTCACCTCCAGAGTGCAGTATAGAACCGTAGATAAACATCTTCTAGGTAAGTTTCGTTCAACTTAATAATTTTCAAGCCAAGGGAAGGGGCAACAAGGTCGCCTAGTGTCTACCCAAAACTATGAATCTACTGACGATAGGGAAGCAAGGGCAATCATTATCGTTAAACATAAGAAACCGAATCTAATGTACCAATCCACTCCGGTGAGGAAGCAACTTCAGTTGTAGCATTCCAAGAGCATTGTGCTCCCCATTCCTAAATCCAGAGTTTTCGGAACTAGAGATAGGCCTAGATGCCATGTGTTGCGTCTGGCCAGATGAAGGGGGCCAGCTGTACATTTATAGATGTTGTGGCGCATCCCCGGGGTGCATGGGAGGGGGGAGCATGATGGGTATAGACATGTGCCAATCCTAAATGCATGGATATCTCATCAATAATGGGTTGTTTGTTGAAGGCATGCTGAAAGGATTTCAATGTACTGGTAATGTCTTGAACTGTTTTGATGTTGCACATAATTGTGCATTATGCTCCTGTGCTTGGAGAATGATTGTTGTTGATGAAGGATTCTGGTGGTGAGAGGATGCATTACCCATTTGGGGAATGCATCCTCTCACCACCTGATTTTGCGGATGTTTTTCATCATACATCATCATGATAATATTTGCTTAGTGTATCGCCAGCTTTCACCACCCTTTGGTACGGTATTCACAATACTTTTCGTCTTGTATGAGTGTATTCATTTGATACGGTCCGATCCAGCCTATAACACGTATTTTTCGCGAAAAAAAAATGAATAAAATCTAATTAGTACTTTGAATACCATTAGTGCCTAAAATTATTAATTATAGGAAGATGAAAGAGGAAGCAAAAAAATCATACACCCCGTGCGGGGATCGAACCTGGCTCGCATGGTCTCGAGGCAAGAACTCTATCCACTACGCCAGGCAAGATCTGTTGATGTTGAAAATATAATGGTTAACTAATTAAAAAAAACCCAAACAATTCAAAATTTACACTTTTGCGTAGCAAGTGATGATTCGATTGTAAAATCTAAACAATTACTCCAAATCGGTCAAATTTGGTATCAATTTGAAGAGAAAGATTGTTTGGGTGACGTTTCCCGAGCATCCGAATGCTTCCGAAGACGGCTTAATAATCATGTGATCATTTTGTCCCCCCCCCCCGGATGCTTATTGTGACGTCACAGGGCATTTAAATAAAATCATAAAATTCACTTTTTGGCTCGGATGTTTGCTGTTTTGTATGTTTTTCAGCGTTTCCAACCCTGTTGAAACCATTCTAAGGCGTTCCATGCGATACAATGTTAAAATGTTGGCTACATAGATATCTGGGGTGTTTTAGGTCGTTACCTGGTATTTCACTACTCAACTTATTGAGAGTGTTCCGCCAAAGCCCTAGTCATAGCTCACTAACGCCACTTAAACGGTGTTCCAGAACATGCGTAAATTCACACACGAAGCACGCAAAAATACCAATCGAGTGAAAATACCAATAATTTCTAGTCATTATAATCAAGTTGAATTTTGTTCTTTGAACAGTCCTGTAGTCACAATTCAGTTGATTAATTGAACACTGCAAAATCAGTTTGGCTTGCTTGAAATAGTTAAATTATTTTATTTGCCAAGTCTGTTCCTGCATTTAAGACATGTACTTTCATTATTTATTTTTGTGACCCCCTTATTAAGGCACCCAGGTTTGGAAACCCTGTTTTGGGCGTATGCATCTGCATACATCTTTTTAGACCCACGAATACTTCGGTGGGTCTATAGTACTGGGTTTTTGAAGCCAATGGTTTTGTTAACTGCGTGTTTATCTTATATCGTATTGTCTTGAAAATTTCGCAATGTGTGTTTTGGATGACGTGGGAAATAATGCAGCGTTTTCGTTTGGCGACAATAAGGGTGTGAAAGCCAAGTTTAGGGTCTAAACAAACAAATTGGTTGAATTTGGTTCGTGACGTGTCATACAGCTCCTTTTGGATGTGTGCATTGAAATGCCATGAAAGTTAGTTGGGGAATAGCAAAAGTCAATCACAGTAAACCTCTGGCAAGACTTCCCCATATCAATTGTTAGCCGTGATGCTTATACATTAGTTGTGTCAAATCAGTGTGCTTGCAATTGTGGTTGTTTACCACACTAATTATGGTCACTTACCTTGCAAGGATACATTCCATGTCTGGCTTGGTATTTCAGGCTCAACACCTTTCTGGTCGATGATGCTAGTAAGCTCTAGTACCATAGTTTCTACCAATGGACTATAATAATTGCTAACATTTTACACATGAGTATTTTGAAAAATTGAGTTTATATTTCCTCAGAATGTAAATTTGTGGTGTTTCAATGATAAGCCCAGTGCATGCACCCAATCGATTTTGACACTAAGGATTGCTCAATTAAAAATTATTTCGTCAGTCAGATAGTCATAATATCCTTACCCAGATAAAATCATTTTTTTCAATTAAAAATAAACTGTATGGAATTTCTTGATCCACTACCTTCTGGGTGGGTGTGTGGGTTTGCGTGTGGGTGTGTTTGAGTGTGGTGTGCGTGCATGTGTGGTGTGTCTGTGTATGTGTGTCTATGTCTTTATGCCTGTCGTGCCCGTCTCTCTGGCTGTCATGTTTGTAGGTGTGTGTTGACATAATGTGTGTTGTAAAACAAATGTCAAAAATAAGTAATTAACATATTGAACAATGTATTAAAATATAACAATTGGTCAGTCAGAGTATATTAATATCCTCTACCCCAGTAAAATCATTTCTTTCTCAATTTAAAATAAACTTGTCTGGAATTCCCTGATCCAATACCTTTCCTGTGTGTGTGTGTGTATGTGTGTGCTGTGTCGTGGAGGGTGTGTGTGGCGTCGGTGCATGCGTGGTGTCTGTGTGTCTATGTTGATATGCCTGTCTGCCCGTCTCTTGGCTGCATGTTTGTCGGTGTGTGTCTAAATGTTGGTGTGTAAACAAATGTCAAAAATAAGTAATTAATACCATATTGAACAATGGTATTAAAAGTGATCACAATGCTCAAAGCAAGACAAAGAAATCAATTGTATGTACACACATACAACTGTACATGTGTTGTGTGTAGCGGTGTGGAAAGTATTTACCCACGGGGTAGTCTGTGATGTTATTTTCCCATAGTTTGAGGAAGGGCACCCCCGGGGGGGCACTGAATTGGAAAGAGGTTCCCGAGACCCCCGTTTTGAGAATATTCCATTCTTAAGGTCCCCTTTTCAGAAATTTTGGCCTCAGAAGCCAAATTTTAGCCAAATTTCAGCTCCCAAGCCTGCAATTCCTCAAAATTTCAGTTACCAAGCCCCCTACTGTCGGAGAAAAAATCCGTTCCCAAGCCCCCAAGTTCGGCAAATCGGGGCCGCAATCCCTACTGAAATATCAGTTGAGTTCCCCCCCCCCCCCCGGAGGGCCACCTCAAGGGTTAAGTTTAGAAATTGATTTAAAAGGGCATTATAGGTAATTCCAAGAACTTCATTCCAAATATCAGCCCCATAGTCAAAAGCATTGTGATTTCAAATATTTCTGGAAAAAAAATGATTTTTTAATCGGAATGGATATTCGCATCCTTTGAGGAGCGCCCTCAAGGGTTTTAGCTTACAAAGGAAGGGGCATATGCAGGTTAATTAATGGAGTTTGATGAGTGTTTTTAGAGTTTTTGTTTGTTGGGTGAAATATTGGATGAAGTTCATCAATGAGTTGTTTTTTTAGAGTTTTTGTTGGTGAAGTAATATTTTCAGCCTCAATAATATAGGCTATTGTAATCACGTAGCAAATTAGAGTAGGAACCCAAGTTCTCTCTAAACTAGTCTATCGGTCTTGTCCAATTCTTTTGAAACTCGCAGGTATGCAAGTAATGGCATTCTTGAAATGTTAGTTGATGTTGGGGATTTTGGAAATTCTGAGCAGATGTTGCGTTTTGGGGCTTGTTCGTCCTTGTTGTGTGTTTGACATGATAGTGTGTTGGTAGGCAAAGATTAGGCTGAATTGTCTGTTGTCCTTACAATGAGATGGCATTGCTGGTGTGAAAGCTGAAAGCCATGCAGTATCAATGAGGGCCTTAGAGAGGATTGCATTTGCAAGCCTAGTCTGATAAACACTTGGCCAGTAAATTTCATGCTTATCTAGGTAGATGATAGTTAATGTTATGGCCCCGAAGGGTTAGTTGGTATTGTTTCCACCAATATCTTCCCCAGTGTCTAAAGTTACATGTGCCTTGATTACCATGTTTACTTTACACTCATTCCCAGTGATCTGAAGATAGTGCTTAGTTATGCAAGTCTCATTCACAAATGCAATGTTCACACATGGTTCAAAAGGGCACTATAATAATAGTATATGCTGAACTTTAACCGTGCACTGTGTTAACTTGAAACAGCCCACATCTCTCACTTCAACAAATCACTCATAAGTGGCCTTAGAACACACAGCTACCTAAGAGCGCATATTTAGCCCATCCCCCACAATGCATCAGTTTTGGTACATTTCACATCCATAATCCCATGCATGATCCCGGCATGTGATCCACAAAAATCCATTTTTAATACTTAAAACTCGACCTTTTCGACACCCATCCTGCACACAAACACTAGTACTTTAAAAAAATTTAATAATAAAGGTTTGGCTCCTTTAAAATATTTTACACTGCCCTAAAGTACTGACATATGTTTTAGTAAAGAACAGATAGGCCACATTGCAATGTATTATGGGATTAGTTCTAAACACACCCTCCGCTACTATGAAGCAAGGTAAATGCAACCATGTTAGTTTTGGGAACGTGCATGCATTACATCAACCTTGTTGTAGCTTGTTCAATATTTACTGAATGTGAAATTGTTTGCCTTTTTCTATGGTTTATGGGATAAAAGTATGGTAAAACATAGTCTGGTATTTACAGTGGGGTGATAAAATTTAGCCCAATTTGAAGCTGTCGATGGTTTTGATTGAATGAAATCGTTGTATATTAGTCGAATTATAGTGAGATTGGATTTTAGTAATTTTGTATTAAGTTGACCTTTAACAATAACTCTGTTATTCAAACACACAAGTCCTATGTTGACGTTTGACAAAACACGGGAGATTGTCCTTGGTCACGGAGAAAAATTCCCACCACAGAGGTTGGACCATGGACTTCGAAATAATTTAGTTCCTGATATATCACCATTTGCAAAGAGTGATTACTACACAAATTATTAATGTTAGTCTTAGACATGCCAATTTGGTATAGCAGTGGGTGTTTTTTCAAAAATTTCCTGAAATTTGTTTGGAAAAAATTAGCCGCATTTCCTCAATCTGAAGCCAAAATTTCCAAATTGCTCAAAATGTCAAAATTTTGCATGTGAAAAAATGGCCAAATTGGGTTAAATTTGGCCTAAATTGGCATCTCTGGGTTTATAGTATGGGTCCCTTTTTTGGACAAAAAATGGTATTATAGCTATGGGTCCCCCCCCCTTACCCAGAGTCGTGGAGGCAACGTCCCTACCAAACCCTAGTTGGGGACCCCTCCCCCCCACCCGGGCTTAAGACGGGAAGGGAACAAATTAAGAGATTGAAAAGTTATGATTTACTCTCCATTAAAGTGTCTGTAAAAAAGATTCCCACAAGATTGACAAACTCCCTGTATTGCAGGTCCACATGGAGCATGTCTTACGATTGAAATCGCGCGACCTTAAAATATTATAGCAGCAAAATATGTGATGTCCTTGGAAGTTGAAAAAGCAATAAACAGGTTTTCCATACGACAAAATATGCATTTAAAAAAAAAAAAAAAAAAAATTTGCCATATTTTGTGGTTTCGGGTCAAGTTTTTAAAACAGTACATAATACACTGGTAATGTCATAAAGTTTTACAGAGATTGGCCATTGAATAGCATATGTCACTGAAGTAATTGTCAACGTGAAATTAATTTTAAAAAAAAATACTAAAGCCAGATTAATGTGGTATATTTTTGTGGAGTTCACATCATAATAATTAAAATTAAGTATGGACAATGAAGAACCTTTACTATGCAAGATTGATTTAAAGGCGCATTTGTATTATCACACATAAAAAATAAAATTTTGGTGTTCATTTCAGGGCCGTGAAATTAATACTCTGGTATGAATTATAAAGATTGTTTGTAAAAAACACCCGGCTTTAAAAAAATGGGAAACGCCATTTCTGAAATTTTAAAAAGTGACCCGTAAATATGTAAACAAGTGCAGTGTACGGTACATTCAGATAATTGCAGGGCACCTTCAAATTAAATTAAAGGTGGCATTTGTGCTCTAACACCTCATTTTGTTTATGGGTCATTAGATATCCCGAGAAGAAAAGATTATTCCAAATTGCTAGTTGATTTTGATGCAGGCGAGTGTGATGTTATCAACAAATGTTTATCAACGGTGCCCCAGAGGCTAAGGCCACTGCATATAATTTCTGCCTTTTAGGACAGAAAACAAAATGACTAATTTCTTTTTTCCCCCCCCCCCCCCCCCAAGTAGATCGAATTTCCAAGTATGATTAGGCAACATGCTATACTTTAGGCTATCGGGTCAGGTGATGTAAAAATATCAACCATTTGGGGTAAAGTCAAGGGGATGATGAGACTGTGGATCACGACAAAAGCCAAATGTGTGCAGTGTTGCGTTCATTGTGATGAAACTTTTCAAATAGATGTTTTATAATAATAAATTACGGTAAGAACAAAAGAAGTAAATAACCTTGAAAGTTAGTTTGAAAAAGACTAGTTGGCCCCTAATAGGAGAATTTTATGTAAATTAAAAAGCAATTGTGAAAACAATTACTTATATCATCATGGAATTATATAGTATATTTAATTGACGTACATGTGATGGAATATTCAAAGAGGTTTAATACAGGGCGAGTCAAAAAAAACTTGACACTGCTTGGGTCCGCAATTTTGAATTTTCAAGTAACATATGATCTAACAAATGTGATATTCATATGAAAGCTTAGTTCATTATCTAAGTTTGCTGCAAAGATCATTCACATTGGTTTAGGTATGACCGAGTTACAATAGTTTTTTTGAATGAAGCAAGGCGGTTTTCTGCACTGTCCACGGAATCACCATTGTTTTTTAGTTCGGCGCCGTGCATTCAAATGGGAATCCGTGAATAGGGTGAAAACCGGACACTTGATCAAAGGACTGTAGCTCGGCCTATACTTAACCGACGATTGGAATTATCTTTGCCGCAAATTAAAGTAATGAAATAGGCTTTCCGATCTATCAAGACGTTCTATATACATTATTTAAAAAACTCAAAATGGCGGCACAACCCGGGTCAAGTTTTTTTTTACTCACCCTGGATATAAATTAAATATATAAAGGGTACTTTAAGGATGTTCGTTGTTGTCTTTGATGGCATTCATTTATAGGTACGGCATCATTGATGCTCTCTGGTTGAAAAAAAAAATTGTTTGATTTTAGGGAATGTACTTTTGCATCATTGGAGGAAAAACACCCTCAAAATTGAATTAAAGGGGAATTATGCAATTTTCAAAAAGTTATGGAGTTCATTTGTGAGTTGTGTTTAGGTGTTTTTGCTGTTTTGACGAGTAGTTATTGTTGAGTTCATTGATGAGTGAGTTCTAGAGTTATTTGGTGAGGTAGGAATGGAGTCATCAACGGTTAGGTTTCAGACTTTTTAGAGATTTGTTGAGTTATGGAGTTAATAGATGAGTTATGAGTTCTGTTTAGAGTTTTTTGTGCTGTTTTGGTTATTATAAATGGAGCCCGTCAAGAGTTTAAGCGGCTATTGGTTAGTGAGGTATGAAGGGAGTTAAGTGATGAGTTATGTTCGTAGAGGATATATTTGGTGGAGTAGGAATGGAGAGTTATTGTGGTGAGTTATGGAGTTCATCGATGTGTCAGTTTAGAGTTTTGATATGTTTGTGTGAGTTATAAATGGAGCCATCAATGAGTTTTAGTAGAGTTATTGTTAGTGAGGGTATTGAATGGAGTTAGGTTCATTGATGAGTGATGTGTTTAAAGTCATTGGGGTGGAGTATGGATGGAGTAGTTCCATCAAACTGGTGAGTTGTTTTTTTTTTTTTTTTTTTTTTTTTATTTTTTTTTTTTTTTTTTTTTTTTTTTATGGCATTCAGTGATGAGTTATGTTTTTCAGGTATTTTTTTGTTTTGGTGAGGTGATGGATGGAGTTCACCAATGATGAGTTGTTTTTAGAGTTCTTTGTTGGTGAGAATGGGATAGAGTCAGTGAGAGTTAGGGTTTTAGAGTTCTTGGTGGTCGCGAAAGCCGGGTGACCGACTTGTATATATTAAAAGGCCATTCCCCTCCCTCCATTATTTCCTTTTTAAAAGGGTTAAATTCCCAGTTAAATCAATTTACCAAGTTATTCCTGCTCCCTTTTACCCCACTTAAAGGGGCCATTCAGGCCATTTGCTCATTACCAATTAAAAGGCTATTCCTCCATTGCCACAGTGGCCATTCAACATTTAACCCGTGGAAAGGCATGCAATTTATTTAAAAATTAAAAAGTGCCATTTTCTTCATTTACCATGAAAGGGACATTCTTCAATTTACTAAATATTAAAAGGCTATTTCTCTATTTTAAACCACATACCCGCCATTCCTCATTTACCATTTAAACGGTCATTCCTCCAATTAAGGGGCAATTATATATTGTCTGAAAATTGTTAAGATTATAATTGGTTTAAAGAGGGCATATGTATTTTCAAAACAAATATGACGGAATGTATTTTTTTGCACCATTTGCGAAAGAGCACCTCCATGTTCATTTTACCCTCAATACTTTTGTACTACACTACATTTTCTATTTGCCAAGCATATTTTAATGTCATCTTGAATCTTATTTGTTCAAAAACTGTCCTGCCAACACAATAACTTGTCTTAGGTTCGCATGCATGGCGTCTCCAGAGATCATCCATTTTCCACCATACACACGGGGGTCTTAGCATCGTGATGCTCTCTCGTTTGTGAACCATAATTAGGTCAAAGTGCATGTGGGGTGGTTGGGGATGGGGACCAGGTGAGGGTGTTGGGGAGTGGACATGTGGGGTTTTTGGGGACGGAGTGGGGTGTTGGGGAGGGAACATGGAGTGTGTGGGAGGGGGGAGGGGTGTTGGGGGGGGGGAGGGGGTGGATGTGGCGGGGTGTTGTGTATGGAGTGGGTTGGGTGGGTAGTCGATTGTAGGGTTGTGTGGGGAGGGCTTGTGAGGTGGTGGGTTGGTGTGAGTTATTGTGAGTGTGTGTCTGTCTTTTGATTATGTATGCCGGGTTTTTGATGAGTTTTTTTTTCTTTTCGTTCCGGTTTTTTGGTTCGTTCTTTCCTTTTTTTTTTTTCTGGTCTTGCCGGTATTTTTATACGTTCTGATCTTTCCACGTTTGGGTTGTATATTTCTTTTTCGAAGGGAATGCTTACCTGATTTTTTGTTGTATCGTTGCTAAGGTCCCTTTTGTTTTTGTATCTTATGTATGTTTTTTTTATTTTTTTCCATTGGAAAAATAGAGAGCCATGTTAATGGCTGAAATTTTTCGAAACCAGATGGCTCTGGGTGTCTTGGGCGCTGGGTGGGCGGGTGTCGTATGGGCGCGCGGTCTTGGGGTCGCGGGTGTTTTGAAAGGGGTGTGTTCCGGGTTGGATTTAATTTTTTTCTCTCCGTGTCTCCTCGGTTGCCTGCCCTAGAAACCCTACTGGCCCTGCGGTGAACTCCCTGGCCCAACCAATTTTTCCCTGGTAGGGTCATGATTTCTTGCTTATGCCAAACTTTGAAAATTGGCCTCAAATGTCAAAAATACAATAGGGCCCCATATTTAGCCTATCCTGGGAGCACTCACTTAAGTGTTGGAGTGTGTTGGCGTCAGCGCCAAACTTGGGGCCTTGAGATAACTGTTTTTTTTTGAATAAATTGGGTCTTTGGACTGATTTTTTTTTCATATATGGACTCTGGGAACTGTATTTGTTTATGGTCAAATTAAATGTTGTAGAGATGATGAACTAGCAAAATTTCCTATGGAGTTAAAATCGTGGTGAGTTTGTGTCATAAGGGATTCTAAGTACTGCAAAAGAGGCGCGAACTGGAGTCTTGAACAACGCACATAACCCGTAACCCACCCCTACCCCGCCTTCTCCATCACGTTGCCCGCACTGCCCTCCTCCATCGGGGCCTCGGTATCTGTATCTATTTTGTCAAACTTTTTGCATTTACTTTACCTCATGTTTTTCCCATCACCTACAATTTGGTAGTTTGTACACATGTAAACAATTTCATTTATAAATAAAAAATGTGGACCAAATTATATTCCGACATGTTAACAACACCATCATTTTCATGACTCACTCGTTTATACCATCTTTTTATTTAACGTGTTTCTAATTCTGTCTCTTGTAGGGCCTGGTTCAGTGCAATTGGTTAGGAAATGCTTCATTTCTGCTGAATTCTGCAGTTGAAATGCCACGAAGCAGCGTGATATATGTGCGCTGTTAAGAAATTATGTCGTAATGTGAAATCATACTTTTTTGTGAACAACACTCGTGCACGTAGCCTTGGGAACTCTGGCAATCGCTCCTATGAACACAACGCTATGATTGACAGAGGGACTAACACACCCGTCTGTGTTAGAGAAGATGTGTCAGTGGAAGTCAGCACTGAATTAGTGAAAAAGTGAAAATGCATGAAAATATTAAATAAAATGCTGAAGAATTTTGAGGATAATTCACATTTAGGTAAAACTGGAATTTTTTACAAGACGTACCAAACCTACATTTCTGAAAATTCAACTGGCCTGACGGGCCAGCTCAGTTGAAGTCTTACTGGCCCGACATGAATTTCACTGGCCGCGGGCCAGTGCTAAATCGAGGGGTGGGGTGTTGGGGAGGAGATATCTGCAATCCGCTGTATCTGCTTGCACAACTTTTGGGGACACCCTGTACTCATACAGTTGCACACGGGTGTGCTGCTCTTTGTCTTAAACTATGCGCAAAAGCAGGCGAGACTTGTGGTTCGAGAACCACCTTGTATCTATATTATGGTCATTTTTAATACTGCCCTCAGTTTTGAATTGGGTAATAAAAAATCTGTAACTCAATAGCCATGGACTTGAATCAGCCGCAGTATAAGAGAGATGGAGAACTCCCATTTTCTTCACGGTTGAAATGTAGCTTGTTGATGATAGCCCACCACCTTGGATCATCTATGCAGAAAAGATCCAAACCAGCTTGAACTATTTCCCTGAGGTCATTTCTGCTGTAAATGATTGTATAAAATGCTGCACTTGGGTCTAACAAACTATGTGCTGTTTCTAAATCTTTTGCAATTATGTCATTCTACATTTGGATAAGTGTAGTATTTGTTGAATGATGTGGACAATACACTGATTAAGCATTGACATATAAATCTTTAAGCAAGGTAGTTATTCAGCTGAAGTAGGCATCATCTTTCAAACATTTTGACAGAAACTTGAAGGGTATGGCAGGCATTTTGCACAATAAAAAGAGTATTTGCATGCGAATCCACCAAATTTTGTGCTCAGAACCACTCTCTGAATACCGTTTTCATTCTCATCAAATAGTAAATTTGTTTCGAAAAAGACAGCTAATTTCAGCTATAAAAACTACATTCGGTCTCATCGAGTGGTATCCAATATGGCCAACTTCAAAGTTGGATCATTTCACCATGCCAAATCATGCATTTTGATGCCTGTAAGTTAGATCAAGATTTTTTTGTGCCGCAGCATTTCTAGTTTTCATCGCACCAATTGTTACCTGAATCTCCTCTCTTCCACCAGAATGACTATTGGGGTATCCAACTTTGCCAGTGATTTTTAGGAACTTTACAATGTTAGGAATGTTTTATTGGATTTTTTTATTTTTAAACACAGAGGAAGGAAAAAACGGAAAGAGTTCCATATGTACCCCCCCCCCTTTAAAATTGTACAGGAAACAAATTATTTTTATTTATGGCCTTACACTAAAAATACCCTAACCCTAAGGCCAAAAATAAAAAACAATTTGTTACATGTAGAACTTCGAAGAGGGGTACATATAGAACTCTTGCCAAAAAAACTTAAGCAAAAAAGGTCATCGGTAGTAACCAATCACACAAGAAGCAAGTAAAAAGGCCGCCTTTTAGACATCAAAACCTCATATTATAGTAATTATTCATGGGTCAAGGACAAATCCCCAGGACAAATTAATTTTTGTGACATCGCCAATAGCTGCGTACAGTGTCCATGAGTAAGTTTACCGAGGATGCAATGTTTATGCCTTTGTAATGTGAAAAGTTATTTCTCTCTTGATAACTTTTAGGTGTCACACTCATGAATGTGGCCAAGTTAAACCTGATCAGACTAGCACCAGGTGGTCATGTAGGAAGATTCTGCATTTGGACAGAAAGTGCCTTCAGCAAACTGGATGATATTTATGGCACATGGAAGAAGCAATCTAAAGAGAAGAAGAATTACAAGTAAGTTGCTTCTTAGATCAACCTATGTGCATGTGCCACATGAGTGCACCATTGTTGGTTCACGGGCAAGGTACAGATGGGATAATGAAATTGTTTGTTGTGGAATTTAAGGATTTAGCAGTCAAGAAACATTAACACTTAAGTGACCAAGGGGTTTTCACTCCCGTTGGTGCCCAAGGGGGGTTCCATGGGACCCCCCCCCCAAGGAAACCACTTTCCTGAGGGAATTTTTGTACGAAATTTATACCACATGTGAAGGGTCATAAGACAACCCCAAATCAGCAATAAAAAATGAAATTTGTTATTTGGGCTGCAAATTTAGGGGCAAAACATTGTTTTCAAAACACGCGAAAAATGGGCAAAAAGACGGAAAATTCAAATGAGCCTTGCGCTTACATCAAACTTTTTGAAAACTTATTTTATGTTGAATCTACTCTAGAAGACCCAAATTACAAATATTTAACAAAAAACTTTTAAAAAAAGTTTTAGCAATCACGTATTTTTAACGGTGTTGCAAAATACACATTTTCCCATAGACTTTGTACAGTAACGGTTTAGCAACGTCCACAATGAAATTGTTTGTTTTCAGCACATAAAGGGTTAATTATTTTTAATGTTACTATTATTTGTTTACTTATATGTATGTGTGAACATATATCAGCAAAAAAAAATTAGCTTTGGTTCTTTGATTTTTTTTAAATATTCTCAGTTGACTTCCGTTAGTGCCCAAGGGGGGTTCCATGGGACCCTCACTAATTAACTCATTAACGGCTCGGCCGATTTTAATTTTTTTGGTATGAAAAGTAGCGCATTTAAAAGTCAGACAATTACAAAAAAATTTGGCGCGAAAAACCCACGCGTAAAGCAGCCAGCGCGAAAACAAATTTGTGGAGGGTCTCTAGGAACCCCCCCCCCCCCCTTGGTCACTTAAGTGTTAAGTTGTCCTTCAGAAATTGATGGGAATTTGTCAGAGTTGGACATTGAGAAGTGGATTATATTATACCTTGTATAAACGCCAAGGTTGCATTCTTTAAAAGGGGATGTTTATTTGTTCCATTGTAATTTACATTAAAAAATGTTACCAGCTGAGCAACGTTTACAGAGCTGCCAACTTTTAAATGCACATTTGGCTGATGAACAACATGCTGAAACTAAATGACTCTAAAATAGTTTTTTTATTGCAGCATCCCCACAGAATATGGACAGATTGTCCTCCCGCACAGCGAGTCTGTTTTGCATTCCCAGCATATGCCGGTACCCATTTATACTCCTGGGTGGAGAGAGGCAAGCGAGGTAAAGTGCCTTGCCCAAGTGCACAACACATTGGCGACAGCGGGGCTCTAACCCACAACCTTATGCTTATGAGGCGAGCGATGATCCACTGCACCACATGTGCCCCCAAATATATAAACAAATCACAAAATGATCTATCGCCAACATATTGATCAGGCAAAAGGAAATATCATCAAGAAAACACTTCAGAGTTTTTAATTCAGTGAAAAATAAATGCTGGTTATCTAGCCAACACTGTTTAATATGACTGTAAACTTATAGATCAGTATGTGACAAAGATTTTTTTTGTTTTTCCAAACGATGTCTGAGATAGAACACATATAGACCAGTATGTAACGTATTCATTCAGTGGCTTAACGGGCCTGCCCGCTCTGAGGGGGCAAATTTCCAGTCTTGGGAAATTTTCCCTCTCAGGGGGGTCAAAAGGCCCATTTTTCCCGGTCAGAGGGCTAAAAAACGGCTGATTTAGCATGATTTTTGCAAAATTTTTCCCGGCCAAAGTTGTCAGGGGGGGCAACCTGCCCCCCGCCTGTTACGCCACTGTATTCATTACCGTATTATAAAAAAGGCGCAATTGTATCAGTGCATCACATAGTGATCTATGTCAGATACCGCTGTATGTGACGCAGATTTGATATAGATCGGTATGTGATGAAGATAATGTATCTTATCGATTTCGGTTTCTTAGAACACAGATAGCTCGGTATGTAACGCATTCATCGGCATGTTAAAGTATGCATGTACGTTATTTTTAGTGCATCACATAGTGATCTATGTCAGATTCGCTGTATGTGAAAAATAAATTTGAATTAAATGCACATAGATCAAATTTGCTAATTAATATCTCATTAATTAGGTAGAGTTCAAGTCTGAAACTCTGTAATTATGAAGAGTTCAGCGTCATATTAACAATTACAAATTTCTCAAAAATGTCAAAAATATGATATAGAACAGTATGTGATGTAGCCGACGATATGTAATGCACAATGATCATATCGAGGGTTGAGAATCAAAAGGACATAACTCAACACTAAAGAAATATTAAAGAATTTCTTTAATTCTGCTGTAATACTGCTTTAGATGAATGTGGTGTTTAATATTTTCTTCTAAGCAAATCTATTCATTACTCAAAATGTAAACATCTCATAAAGCTTGTTTATGGTATTGTAAGCAAACATTATATAAACTTTAGTAATGAGCTATTATGAACAGCAGAATTAAAGAAATTCTTTAATATTTCTTTTAGTGTTGAGTTACGTCCTTCTGATTATCAACCCTCGATATTGGTTGGAATTGCACAATATAAGCACTGTTATTATTATATTTCAGTACTACTCAGAAATACACGAGGTCTCGTATTTCTTTTGTAATTTTTTTTTCACAATTTTTTCACCGACCAACTACTGAGTCAAATCTATTAGTCTATTACTGCATGCAGCTCTTTATCAATTTAAGGTAGTAATATTTATTTTATTTGTCCTCTCAAATCTGATTACGACAGTTGTGTGCATTCAATGTCCATGGTTAGTGCATACAGCGTGTACACACAATATTTTGCTCAGTGATCACCAAATGGTCATTTCAGCCATTTTGGTCAAAATATTATGAAAATCTATGAAATCTTCTGCAAATAAGTGTCCCTTAACATGGCCTTTAAGCAGATGTTTCACCTAGTCAGCAAGTGACCACTTTATCCACACGGCTAGGTTTGTGCTCTTCTAGCACAATTTGCCTCTAGTTGTACTTGCACTTCCGTAGACCACAAACTACCCCAATATTTGATTGTGGTATATTGTGGTATATGCTAAGCAAGCTAATCATAACTATACCAAATTAGAGTAACTCATTATATACCACAGTATCAACAAACTGCACCACTGGCTACAATGTATCACACTTATAGTGTCAATGCAATGATAAGATCACATACGGCATGTTTCACAGTAAAGAGACCATGAGTTCCCTTCATGAATAGTGTTGTATTAGAAAGAAGAATAATTTGAGTTAGTTGATTTATAAGGACATGTTATAAAGAGATAATAGTTTTTAATTTTTTGAAAAGCGTTGATAAATAGGGTTTTTAGCAAAAAATGTGTTGCTAACGTTATTATTTTTTGGACGGACAGTGTTATTCCTATGAGAGGTCAAAAAAAAGTAACATTAGCAGTAAACTTAAGACAGGGATTCCTTTTCATCAAAGAGAAAAATACTATGGAAAACATTATTTATGTTAAGTATTAAGCCTGTAGTGTGATACCAAATATCTCAATCTGCATTTTATTCAATCTGGTAAGACAATATCCATGATTTAAATATTGCTAATGTGACGCATTTTGGACAAACACACACTTCCCAAAAATGCCCGCAATGAAATTTCGTAAAATTTACATAGAATGCAGTTAGTGGACTAAATATTCCAAATCAGTTGTCAAACTGTGTCGCCGGCGATAATTTTCGTTTTATTCTGGTTTTGTCATAATAAATGAGACTTTCAAACAGCTGTGAGGAGCCCTCTTAGCCATATTTCAAGCAGAATTTGGTGCAAAATGTCTGACATTTATTCTTAGGGGGTCAATCAAGGTTAAATTGGACTTTTTGCTTTTTGCAACAGCTATATCTCTTCCAATAAAGCTGATATAAGTATAAAATTGTAGACAAGGGTGGTATTCAAGATTAGCTTTTCACCAGCCCAAATTTGGAATTTATATCACTTTTACTTTTTGACTTATGACCTCCCAAAGTAGGGTCCTAATGGTTTTTGAGCCATTTTTGACCCCTGTAACTTTAAATGGAGCAAGGTGCATTTTTTCTGTTCACATATTGCATTTTGCAGCAAAAGGTAATCCAGAATGCCAAGTTTCAAGGATCTGAGGGGTGTAGTTCTTTACTTATGGCCCTCTGAATATTGAATTTCACACCGGTACATGTTTTTGAGGTGACCCCCCCCCCTCAAATTTAAAATTGTTGTAGTGTGAAAATGAAATGAGGTACAGAGCTCAAATTTCAGGATTTTAGTTTCTCATGAATATCTTTCAATACAAAAAAGAAAGAAATGCATGAGGTGGTGTACTCGATTTGTTGAATTGGCATGGAATGACCCATAGGATAACCATGTCAAGTTAGAGGATGAGGGTTACACAGTAATGGGACACACCTCAGTCTTATTATTGACGCATCCTACTAGGTGTTCCCAGTAGTGAATCATAAATTTTGGATAGTGATCCCTTGCCAAAAGTGAAAACCCACTCCAATCAATCAAGCAGCTCATGAAGAACACAGTAAGATCACCAGCCACAAATAATGGACACTAAAGAATGTTTGGGTGTTGTGCACTCATTCCAGGCAAAGTGAGAGAGGCAATCATAAAACAAAACTTGACCCACCTTAATATTAGGGATAGGGATGGGTCTCTGTGAACTACCAAAGATCTGTATATTCTACTAGCAACACTTAATAGCCTTGAATGTCCAGAAGTAGGGAGTCTTACCACTATCAGTTTCCATACCATCACCTGACAACAGAAAATATTCAGAACAATACAGCAGGTGTTGATGAACATATTTTTTCAGAGCTAAATCAGTTTATCATGAATTTTCATGCAAAGAAGTGCATCGCACTTGAGTATAGATCATATCAATTGTAATGAAATAATTGTAGCTTGAAATTTAAGCTTTGCATCCTCTTTACTAATGTTGAATTTTAACACTTTTGCAGCCTTCCAATGCCAACAATGGTCAACACAGATCTCAACAGGTTACTTCGGAGTCAAGAGATTACGTCACAGCTCAGACCTGCTAAGTAAGTTTAGGGGGAACAGACATTGTCTTTTAAAAGAGGTAGTGCTCTCCTAAAAGCTCTGTCAAATTAAGGAGTATTCAGAGGTGAATTTAAGAAAATTTACCACTGCAATGTACATCAAAAATGATCTTCCAAGAGGAGTTACAAATCACTCTCCTACAACACGCTTAAGAAGAGCTGCATCGGGGGGCGATCAAATGCACTTAAGGAGAGCTGTAGGGGAGCAATCACTCTCACTCGCCTTAAAAGGTCATGTCTGGGGAACAAGGCACCATCAAACCCCACTCTTAAAGATCGACTCTGATTTTCTGAGGATGCTGCCCAAATTTTTTTGTTTATAATGCATAATGTTTGTCTGCATACTAATCACTGTGAATTTATAGCTATGTTCAAATCACTGTTCATAGAAAATCACAACTGTGTAGTAAAATTCTGGATCTGGAATTTATCATGCATATTATCCTATGATACTATTATACTACACATAAAGGCTTAAAGCATTTTTTTTTCAAAATGTAACCAAATCGCGCCCCTATTTTTCATCGAAGCCCATTTTTTTCGCAATGTTGTATTGGAAATTGTTGTATTAAGGACCCCTGGAAGTGCATAAGTGTAACACGTTGTATTTGTCAAGCAGTGACGATTTTTATGCTTTGTTTACTAATAAAAGTCAGGATCTGACTTTTTTAGGTCTAGAAACAGTCGTAAATGGCATCTTCAAGACCACTTAAAATGCTTTAGTGTCTGTTTTTTCACAAAGAAAAACTGTAATAGAAGTGGTTGTTGAGATGACCTAACACTAACAATTTGGAGACAAAATGGGCATTTTGAATTTTGAAAAAAATGACTGATAGTGGCCTTAATACAATGAAAAATCTGATTTATCTCAAACTTTGGAATGAAACAGTTTAGGTTATTTTAGTTCACCATTTTTAATTAATATACCAAAGGTTATCTTTCAAAATATCTGAGTCCACCTTTAAAGAGAAGATACATATTTTGTCTTCAGTTCTTTACCTATCCACTGCCTGTGGAAATGTCATCCTTAAGAATAGTTCGTTCACACAGGTTGACATATAATTTTATGAATGGGTGATGTGGGTCATTTCATCAGGTTGGGAGTCAGTGTGACATGGCTCTGTATCAAAGTATCACCACTTCTGATAGCTATTTTCATTTTTTACCCTCGTGCTACGTGTAGCGTTGAGGGTATAGTTATGATGGACGAGTCTCAATTTCTTAATGCAACGTTCAGGGGCTTTATTTTTAGACCCACGAATACTTCGGTGGGTCTATAGTACTGGGGTTTTGAAGCCAATGATTTTGTTAACTGTGTGTTTATCTTATATCGTATTGTCTTGAAATTTTGCATGTGTGTTTGGATGACGTGGGAAAATAATGCAGCGTTTTCGTTTGGTGACAATAAGGTTGTGAAAGCCAAGTTTAGGGTCTAAACAAACAAATTGGTTGAATCAGGGGAGGGCGGCCAAGAAATCCCAATTTCAGACGTCGCCATTGGTTTAACACGTAAAAGTGAAATATTGAAGAAAAATTCTGATTTTTTTATGTTGTCAAGGAATTTTTCTTATTCAAAATCGTTGGAGTTGAGAATCAACTCCACTGGAAGGGTTATTTGAATTTTTTGTTGTATGAGTAACGATACGGGACGAGGTCGTATGTGGGTCATGGGAACACCCCATGACAGAACCAACAAAGCACCCAAATTGGTTTGTGGTTTCACTCCGTTATTGATTGTAATTTTTTTGACATTTTTGGTGAGTGCTATAATAAATGAGGGTTGGCCGCCCGCCTGGGTTGAATTGGTTTGTGACGTGTTCATGCGCCTTTGGATGTGTGCAGTGTTAATGGACCATATGAAAGCGTAGGGATAGCACAAAGTAAATCACAGTAAGCCTCTGGCAAGCCTTTTTTTTTTTTTTTTTTTTTTTTTTTTCCCCTTATCACTTGTTCCTTCCAGTTTGCCAGGCCTATGTTATACCTGAGTTGTGTCAACAGTGTGCTTGCACTTGGGTTTGTTTTACTGATTAGGGTCACTTACCTTGCAAGGACATCCATGTCGTTGTATTCCAGGCTCAACACTTTCTGGTCAGATGAGCACATTTTGCACTATGCTAGTACATAGTTTTGACAAATGGACTATAATTGTAACATTTTGCACATGAGTAGTAATTTTGAAAAATGGTTATATTTCCTCAGGAATGTAAATGTTCTCAAAAATTGGAAAGGAGTCTATTGTAATGAACGGAGTTTTTGTGCCCGCCCGAACTAAGTTCGGAAACGGGGACTATGAAATGGGCTACGTCCGTCCGTAGTCTGTGTATGTATGTCTGTGAGAAAAATGTTACCCTGGAAGTCCGTGATCTGATAAAAATGTAACCTGTATGATTGTATATTGAACACTATATCGGGCACAAAAATTCCGAGCTTCATGCGAAGTGCATCACGGCATGCATCATTTCTGCGATTGGCAAGTGCGTGTTATATAGACGGTTTAGGTATTGCAAAGAGCTATTAAAATATGCATGATTAATGTATCACTGAAAACGGGTGACATTAGATATGCACATTCTTTTGCCACAGGGAAGACATCTTGGCATGCATGGTTTTGACACTTGAAAGTGCATGATATTGCGGATTAGGTATGCAATGAGCTAATTAAATATGCCATCAATTAATGTATCACTGAAAACAGTACATCAGATATGCAAATCCTTTTGCCACATGAAGTCTTTGGCATGCATTGTTTTCGCACTTTTGAAAAGTGCATGATATTTATGCTGGTTAGTTATGAAAATGAGTAATTAAATATGCGAATTAATTTTTGCTGTGATGAAACGGTCACATCGGAATGTGCAAAAATTCCTTCGCTACATGAAAGGTTAATGCCATACAGCTTTTGTGTGAACATGATATGTGCGATTTAGTTATGCGGCTAGGTATGCAAATGAGCTAATTACATATGCGCAATTACGGTATTGCTGAAACGGTCATCGGCTGTGCAATTTTTTTATTTTGTGCAGGTAAGTTGTCACTTCCAAATGATCGCGAAATCGGCGGGGACCTATTTTTTACGCATCGCGTAAATCCGGTTCCGCCTGTTATTCGGTGGTTATACTGCTTGCTCCGTTCCTGCCCCTTTGCTGTATCGTGCGCTGTCTGTCACTGCTTTTCCCGGCCCCACTGCCAGTAAAAGCTGGTGATCTTAACGGTGTTCCGGAAGAGTAAACTTACTTTAGCTCACCTGGGAGGACTGGTTTTTCACACATGTTACCCACTGAATGGAGATTACATGCATAAACAAAAATAGCCTAATGTGGTCAATTAAAATATGCAGGACACTGGGTGAAGGCCATGTGTTTTCAGGGATGTTGGGCTGTAGCGGATGTCAAACACTTTGCCCATATTGGAAAAACATGTGTAGACTAGCTCCAAGATCCAGTCATTATTTATTACATCTCTGCCGTCCTTAACATGTTATGGGTATTAATTACACATTACAGAGGGCTGGTGCAGTCTTGAAGCAATACTTCTACAGACCTGGTATGAATGAGTCAACGGTAAGCTATAGTCCCATATCAGGCTCAGCATTGGAAAGCAAATCTAACAGTAGCAGCATGAGTATGTGCATTATATATGGAGCATACCAGTCTTTTGAGTTAAATTGACAAATAATTTAACTTGATTCGAGTACTTACTTGAATATATTTTACTTGATTCGCGCTGTTATTTGAGCTAATTTTATGTTGTTGGATCTAAATTTGAAGAAAACCATCTATATATTCCTACCGGTGTCTGTCTGTCTATCTGTCTGTCTATTTGTGTGTTGACCGCGTCGATTTTCTCGGGAGACAGAGGGTGCACGTTCTGAACTTGGTGGGTGGGTGCCCTTGACACAAAACGACGGACGAGTTTGGAATGGTTAGGGATCAAAGGTCATCGGGAGGTCATTCGAGGTCAAAAAAGTCAATGGGGTAAACATTGGTGTTATGACATGAAAACTTGGAGGGTGGGGTAATTTTTGATGCCGAAAATTGTGAGGGTCACGACAAGGTAACATGGGTCTTCAAGGTCAAATGAGGTAAAGTTGGTCTCGGAGAATGGCGGGTAGGGGTGGGCATCAATGGATTTTTTTTAAATTTCAAAACGGTGGATTCTTAGGCCATTTGGTTGCTAAAAAAAAATACAGGAAAGATTTTGGCCTAAGATGAATTTTTAGGTCGGTAAAATGGCTTTTAAATTTTGTACATGAAATCAATAGGATATTTTCATATTTCAGGAAAAAACCAAAAAAAAAACACTATTTAGTCATGATTTTGCTAGAAATTCATCAAAAGTGCAGTATAAATAAGCAGCTAAACACTTTTTCAAGAAAAAATTAAACAAAAGTCAGTCTCAATGGCAGAAAAACTATTTTTTACACAAATTCATTCAAATTGAGGCAAGGACAATACAAGAATAACCAAAACATGACCCAGATCTTATGGTTACTGATGTTGAAAGACAGGTTTGTTGTAAGGTCAAGCCTTTATACATGTCAATACCTGCCAATTGTACTGGGTGTTTTATACCAACAAGTGATGTTATTATTAACCTAACAACAGACTATTGCAAGAGACGTGTACGATTGTGCTTGAAGGGCATTGTATTGTTGTAAGGACAAGGCCCTGTAAAACCAGGTACATCACGTGCCATGCCAATACCATGCCAGTGTGTTTTCATTCCAACGTGATGCTTAGTATTAACAGACAAAAGACAGTAGAAGGCCACTCTTGTAAGTTAAAGAGTTGTTTTTAGTGTCTATGATAATTCAGACCATTAGGTGAAATGATTGCAGTGCTTATGAGAGACTCTACTCCCTCTGCAAGGGGAAGAACATTTTTCTTTATTTTAGGCAAACGTGAACTTGATTACTTTGGAAACAGGGTTTATATTAGGGAAGCAATATTACCTATGAGTATGTGCTAGTAATATAAATGTCAACTGGTTTGTTTGTGTCAGATGGGCAAGTGAATAATTTAACCACCAATCCCATTGACTGCATGACAAAACTTAAAAGTCATTTTACCGAACCTAAAAATTAATCTTAGGCGAAAAAGCTTCCTGGATTTGTTTTCAGCAACCAAAATGGCCCACCCCTAAGAAGAATCCACTTGTTTTGAAAAAAAGATTGTCACTTGCCCACCCTACGAGGGAGCACTGTTCGCTGAACTTGGTGGGTGGGTCCATCTTGACCGTCCGAAGGACCGAGGTGTATTGTTAGTGGATTAAAGTCATCCAGGGGTCATTCAAGGTCCAATGGGGTAAACGTTGGTGTATGGACATGAAACTTGGAGGATGGGGTCGATTTTTGATGCCAAAAATTTTTAAAGGTCATGACAAGGTCATTAGGGGTCATTAAAGGTCAAAGAAGGTCAAAAGGGGTAAACTTTGGTGTATCCAGACGAAACTTGGTGGGCGGGGTTGATTGTTGATGCTGAAAATTTTGAAGGTCACGACAAGGTCATCAGGGGTCATTCAAGGTCAAATGAGGTAAACGGTGTATGGACATGAAACTTGGAGGATGGGGTCGATTGTTGATGCCGAAAATTTTAAGGTCACGACATGGTCATTAGGGGTCATTCAAGGTCAAAGGAGGTCAAATGGAGTAAATGTTGGTGTATGGACATGCAACTTGGAGGGTGGGGTTGGTTGTTGATGCCAGCAATCTTAAAGGTCACAACAATTTTAATTCTGGGTGTGTATAAACAAACCTTTTCTGGTATACTAGGTGAGTAATAGGCCAAATATATAATTTGGTATGTTACTTATGGAAAGAGGCACTCAAGTTTATGTTTATATTCCCTTGGCCTGTGTAATCATTTAGATTTATTATCATCAAATTATTTGAGGATTCAGGCCACGACGCAGATTCTGGATTCGAGTATTTATAGTAATTAGTGAAAATTGATGATAATCGTATAACAACATGTTTAATACCGTAGCGTATTAAATTTAAAGCTATTTAAAATGCGCGAGTAACCATGGTACGTCCTTTTTCTTTCTGGCTTTTATTTGTGAATAAGTAACTACCTCTTCCAAAGTGTGGACAGGCCCAAAATTTTGAATGAAGTGACATTTGCTGAAACCCATTAGAGTCCATTATATTTTCAGCAGTTGTGTAAATAAAAATTTGAAATGCAATGGCAAAAAATCTTATTAAAATTTCGCTGTCTTTGGCAGTGAGAAACAAATCTCTGAGCTAAACGTCTTCACTCCTTTGGATTGGTATGTTTATTTATTTCCAGGTTTGGAAATTTTCTTTACAAAAACTTGGTTTCTCGACCGAGAACCTCAAAAAATATTTTATAAAAGTTATTTTGTTTTTAAATTTGCAAATCCAGGCTTGCTGAGTGGAAAAGCCATGTTTTCAAAAACACTGCCAATCGAAAAAAAAAACAAGTTTATCGATTCGAAAAGGTATGTTTTTGATAAATGCAGTGTATGGGCCAACTGTTAAAATCGAGTTATCGATTTGAAAATTATTTTTCTTAACTTGGCTTTTCATCAAAAAGCTTGGTTCAAGTTATTTATCGGTCCAAAAATCATGTTTTTAAACACCCTTTTTTTATCGAAAAGCCAGGTTTGTTACAAACCGAGCGTATCAAAATTGATAAACCTAATTTGGCGATTTGAAATCCCATATTTTCAGCCATTTCATGTTTTTTGCCGAAAAAACATTTTTTGTGCATTATTCTTGTCATATTCTCCACCAAAATAATCTCTAAATGTCCCTTTAATAACCATAACATCACCAAATTCATGATTTTATCTATTTCTTGTATCAAAATGTATTTTCATACCAAATTTTTTTTGTTAAATTAAGTAAAACTCTGTAAATAAAAATGTTTTCTTGCCACATTATTTTGCAAATTGCAATCTTCCACCTTTTACAATGGCATACACATCAAAACATCTCCATTAATCTGATATTATATTCATTTCTATTTCTTTATACATGTTTTACCAAGTAAAGTGCAACTCCCAACTAGAAAACAAGTGATTTACTTAATGTCTCTTTCATGTTGTCCTTCAACTTCTTTAAAATCATACCGCGACCCGGCACAGTTTTTTCAAATACTTGTTCCATGATAAGCCCAGTGCATGCACCCAATCGAATTTGACACTAAGTGACTGCTAAATTAAGTATTCTGGTCAGTCAGATAGTATAATATCCTCTACCCCAGTAAAAATCATTTCTTTCTCAATTTAAAATAACTCTCTGGAATTTCCTTGATCCACTAACCTTTCCTGTGTGTGTGTGTTTGTGTGTGTGTGTGTCTACATGTATGTGTGTTGTAAACAAATGTCAAAAATAAGTAATTAAAGGTGGTTGTTCTGATTTATGTGTATTGTGTTCTCTACTTGATATGAGAACCTGCCACTTGCACATACACACCATCAAGTACCTTGGGAAACAAACTTGCGGTTTTGACGGTAGACACAATAATGCATGTTGCAAAGCCCTATTCAATAGTTGATGTGACCTATGACGTCACTTGTTGACATTCAGGACGCCCTCTGTTGTTTTCTGGCAGGCAAAATATTACAGTAGTTTCTGTGACAGACCACATAAAATCTGGTTATAAATTACTTGCAGAATCTTTCCTGATCTAAATTGGGCACAAAATGCAGCTGGTAGCATTAGCTTATTATGCTTGATAAGAAAGTTAGTATTATTTAATTCGAAACAAAAGTTACAGCAAAAAACAGAATTTCCCCATGCAAAGTATAGGTGCTTTTGCCTGCCAGGTTCTCTCTTACACCAACAGGGGGTGCCATAAACATAAACAAATGTCACATCATCTATACTGTGCTAATATTGATGGTTAACCACTAAAACGGCAGTTTTTGTGTCGCCTGCCCTAAGGCAGGAAGACACAGGGATCACTTTGTCCACTGTTGAAGTCTGTTGTTGTTGATGATGTCTGTTGTTGTGAAAAAGGGTTAACATTTGCTTGTAATATCCGCATACTTTGATGGATTTAAACCAAACTTGGGTCACAGGTGCAACATGGCATCCCCCATTTGTTGAGGTCAAAGGTCACATACCGAGGTCAAAGGTCATGTGAGGTCAAGTTGTAAAATAGGCTGAAAATGTAAAATTGACCTCATGTGAAAAGTTGAAGTTCAATTGGAACCAAACTTGAGTCATAGGTGCAACATGTGATCCCACATTTGTTGATGAGGTCAAAGGTCACATACCAAGGTCAAAGGTCATGTGAGGTCAAGTTGTAAAATAGGTCAAAAATGTAAAATTTACCTCATTTGAAAAGTTGAAGTTCAATTGGAACCAAACTTGGTTTATGGAGTTTACTTGCAAACCCTCATTTGTTTATGAGGTCAAAGGTCACATATCAAGGTCAAAGGTGATGTTAGGTCTATCATTCACAAACCGCGACGACAGGCGACACAAGCGGTCCGAGGACCGATGTATTTTTTGTTTATATCTTGGGAATGAAATGGATTTGAGTGCTCAAATTTCAGGACGATAATGAGAAAAATACGGCCTTTCATCTGATATCAAAATCAATACTGCTTCCGGGTAAATCAGGGGGGTCCCAAAGACGATCGGAACACACACCTTTAACATTATTGAACAATGTATTAACAGTATTAGCTAGTATTAACAATTGGTCAGTCAGATAGTATAATATCCTCTACCCCAGTAAAAATCATTTCTTTCTCAATTTAAAATAACTGTCTGGAATTTCCTTGATCCACTAACCTTTCCTGTGTGTGTGTGTGTGTGTGTGTATGTGTGTGTGCGTGCGTGCATGCGTGTGTGTCTATGTCTGTATGCCTGTCTGTGCCTGTCTCTCTGGCTGTCATGTTTGTAGGTGTGTGTCTACATGTACACAACCAATTTCTTCATAGGAGTACCTTTGAAGTAGCTGTTAAGTAGCCATGGAGTACCCACCCGCACGGGTACAACATCACCGGCCACAAAAGTGGGGGTAATCATCCACATAGGTACACACGCAGTAGCTTAACCACTAGGCACCCCATGCGGGAGTACCTGCGTGGGTATTCCCATGCAAATGAGCTTTG
>JAMKCH010028034.1:0-18944 GCA_023653785.1 Ophioderma brevispina | reverse complement strand
ATGTTCAAAATATGGTGAAAAAATTTGTTTAAAATGGTTATTTTGGCCAAAATGTCATAAGCGGGGTTAATGAGACTTTTTTGGTTGATTCAGCACCATTTTTTTTACATAGGATAGGATGGTCAAAAATTCTGATTATAAAATATTGATACAAAAATGGCCATTTTTGGACAAAATGTCCTGAGTGGGGTCAATAAGACTACTTTTTTAATCAGTGCAATTTTTTTACATAGGATAGGGGCCTAAGCTAATTAGCTTTAAAAACCTTGGTCACCGAAAATTCTGATTAAAGCCACTATCTCCTGGGGTATATGCGCTTGATAATAAATCCACTCAAATTTGGTAGAGTGAGAGCACGTCCAAAGAAAGCAGGGTTGGCAATTTCCCAGGAAAATAAAATAGTATTTATACCGGGGAATAGTGGTATGCAGCGCAATTTAAAGAACTCACACGGGTTAACCTCAAATAACCATTTTACTTTGTAAATGTTATGGTTATAATCTGAATGTGTTTTGAAGGTTCTAATTCAAACTCAATTCCACTCCACTAATTGGAGTGGAGTTCAATTTAAAGCAATAACAGCACATTTTTCTGAAGGGCGCTCCCAATTTCAAAAATTTTGAGATTTTTGCACATTTGCAATGGTAGTTGGCTAGTAAACTATACCTGTGAATGGTAAAGCTCGAACTTGTATATGTATCTCAAAAGAAGGAATTTTGTAATTAGAATAATTAATATCGGAGATATCCGATAATAATTCAACGGCCGCTGGAAACGTTCTTTCAATATCAAAAATAGCAGGGAAATTGCGCCAAATATGTGTCTATGCTCATCCATTAGTTGTTCAGTTAAGTCAACTTAGAGGTCATTTTAGTGATGTGGCACTATTTCTCAATGGACGGACAGCAATTTGGGGTTTCCAGCTCCGTCGTTAAATAACAATCGGATATGCCGATTCTAATTACAAATCGCCCTTTTATGACAAATATACACTTTTGAGCATTACCATTCGCAGGTATGGTTCAGACAATTACCAACACTATTGTGCAAAAAATTCATATTTTGAAAAATGGGGGCGCTCTTCAAAAAATGTGCTTATTGCTTTAATTGAGCAATAAGTACAGTATTAGATAATCAAACGAGGCTTGTATTCAGTTTACCCTGGGGTGGGGGTCTTAACATTATTTTGACAATATGTAAGTTCTTTAGAAAGTACAAAGTAAAGGCTAAAGGGGATGGACCTGTGTATAACAGGATTGGCAAGACTCGACCTCATAATGTTGTTGTAGGGAGATCCTAAAGGTTCGTTACATACTACGCTGCACTGCGCAGTGCAGTGCCGATATATCGATCACTTGCTGCAGCAACTCAACGTAACCTGCTGCAGCTGCAGTTAAAATAAATTTAACTCGGTTGCAGTACCGCAATGCAGTACACTGGACAGAGACCGTTTTTGAGCACTGCAACTTACCGCAACGCACGTTGCAGTGTAGTATGAACGAACCTTTACACCTTATCTACAGTGAGTCTGTTACCTTCCTAACATTGATTTGTTTTGGTCTTTCCATCCAATTTTATCATTGTCATGTTTTGGATCCGATATTTTCCCACACTTGGACTCCTCAAAACATGATAATGAATAATGCTGGTACCCATTATGCACCAGGGTAGAGGAGTAATTGGGGTAAAGCGCCTTTACTCAATGGTGCAACACATTGGCTGCAGCGGGCTCGAACTCGCAACATTTGGCGTGTGAGTTGGGCGCTCTATCACCGCCTGGTATTTCCCGCGGCGGGAAATACCACCGCCTGGTATTTCCCGCGGCGGGAAATACCGGCTAACCAAGTTGTATAGGGGCATCACATATTTCTCGTCTTTCATGGTAATGAGGCGATGAAAATTTACATGGGGACTTCAAACTTTTCCGTTTCCTGACCAAAAAACAAAATCGTATACCAAACGGTTCGCCTGGTTATAAGGATTCCAAACATGTATACAATGTAGTTTGTTCACGCACGATTAATGGTTTTGGAGTTAAAGGTGCAACGAGAGATTTCACATATCAGGTGTCCCTAAAAAATCGAAAAGTACTGATTTTTGCTCTGATGTAAAGCTTTCCATCCAAAATAACCCCATCTGAAAGGATTAAGCTGAGAAATGTTTCTTTGGTACAAAAATTTTGAAATTTACAATTTCGTATAGGAGCAAATACGAAATTCAGCCTATGTTTTATATTGAAATATAAGCAAATCAGAATCACCGTTTTTCTCTCCTTTAAGACATTTCTTTAGCCAAATTCAAGGTAAGAAATCTATTGATTGTCTAGTCTATATGAAATTACTATTATGACACAATATTTGGGTGCCTCAAAAATCTCTCGTTGCACCTTTAAGTGTCAAAATGCCGACTCTAGCCAAAAAGACCAATTTCTGGATGTACAGGGGTACAAGGGTAACAAAAATAGTTGCTCTTGGCAACACCTAAAAATGTAAACCACTAAAATAAAATAACTTTAATTTTTCAAAGAAAACAAATCTTCAAAATTGAATTTTTCCCGGACAAATTTCATGACGTGGAGTCGTAGACAATTGTCTACCTTCTTGACAAAGGGTAGACAATTGTCTACCGTCATGAAATTAGGATGGAAAAAATTAAAGGTGCTTGTTCCGATGTCTATTTTGTTCTCTATATGAGAGCCTGGCACTTGCACATACGCCCCATCAACTTGCGGTTTTGATGGTAGAAGCAATAATACATATTGCAAAGCCCAATTCAATATTTGGCTTTATTCTTTCCTTGGAAAAATACATTTTAAGATTTTATTTTTGTTTTAGATTTTAAGGCATTTCCCATTTTAGTTAGATATGGCTCAATTTAAATTGGCAAAAAGGATTAAATACAAATTTTGACTAAACCACAAGTTCTGTTTCCGAGGTTGAGGATAAAGAAGGCCACAAGCCCCTCAATGTGCATTGAATTTTATAAACAGCTGACCTATTTGGCCACACAACTCGGGGGGGGGGGGGGTAGGACACGATCTGCTCGATTGAGGCATTGGGGATTCCAACGGTAATTTGTGGAAATTGCTACGTGCATTACTATGGTAGTCTCGGTCCAGTGTCATTACAAAATCATCTCTAAACCTTTGTTCAAAAGGTCTTAGTAATATCATGATAATTTAGGGAAAAATATTGACTTCAAAATCCGTCGGGGTTAGTGGATTAACCTCGCTGCAAAATAGTGTAATTTCCAATTTAGTTTTAAATATTCGTGACCAGGCCTAGTCTTTAGTCAAGTCTGTGTAACCGTTCGATATGCGGAAGAGCGCCCTCCTACCGTTAAGCCGTTTTGAATTCGCTGTTGCTGTTAGGTTGGCATGTCCTACCCCCCTGCACAACTCGGAGATTTCCCCATGAGGGCGCACTCAATTTTCAAACAAATCGTGCTTTTTGCATATACATAATGCTAGTGCATATACTAATCACTGTGAATTAACTAAGCTCAAATCAAAGTCCTTCATATGGAAAATCACAACTTTGTTATAAAATTCCGGGTCCGGAAATTTGGTTTTACACGGTATCTTATGGCACTGTTATTTTATGCATAATTGTTTACTGCATGAAAATGGAAAATCCAATTCTTCTCTAACTTTGGAATTAAGCGTTTTAGGCGACTATCTTTAGTTCTAGATGACTATTTTTAATTACTACATAAACAAATTATATTTCAAAATCTCTGAGTCAGCCTTTAACATAGCAGATGGTGAAAACTATTTATTTCCATCTTCTTATCAAGATGAACAATTTGATTCACCTTTAACCAAAGTCTGAGCAACTTTTTTGACTGTATACAATTTAAAATGAACCTTGTTCTAAGCTACTTTCATCATTTTGATCCAATAACTCCAAACTAGATCCTACATGAACTATACTTATTTGCAATCAGTACAACCAGACAAACAATAGGGTATAATTTTCAACAAAATTGGAGCAATGTTAGCTCCTCCATGTAACATTTCAATGTCCACTCAAGCGACGATGATATTATAGCACCAAAATTTTTCTTTACGGAGCTGCTCCAAACTGCTTCCAAATTTCAGACATTTAGTCTCGAAATGCACGAATTGCCCCACAATTTAGCCAGCAAATCTGCTCCGGCTCTGTTGTGTTCACAAATAAACAGACCAACAGACCACACAATGATTTCTCTGCATAACACAGCTGATTATTTTATTACAGTACTTGAGAATTTCTGTAGAGCAGTCGTCATATGGAACCCTCCAGAAACACATAATGGAATAGAAGATAGAAATCATGTGATGCACCAAGAGAGGTTGTTCATGGAAGTACGATAGCTGCCATAAGCATACATCTGTGTGCTAGCCATGCAGTAGCGTAACAGACTTTGCAAATGGGGGGGGGGGGCGGGAAGGGCGCTGCGTGGTTTGCAAGGATTTGAGGGGCAATTTGGGGTCCTTCTCCATAGACACGGTAAAAAAGTACTAGTTCATTTGCCATGGGGGCGGGGCTGAAGCGCGGGAGCAGGCAAGGGTTGGCAAGGCGTTACTGTTGGGGGGCTGTGCCCTCCCCCCCACCTACCGCTGGTTACGCCCACTGCCTGCCATGTATTAGGATACTCAAGTTATCTTTCCTTTAGTCAGTGACGCTCTTGAAGAACAATTGCCTGAAGAAACCTTCAGAGGCCACTCGTGACCCAAAGACTGGCTAATGAGCATGTTCGACACAAAAACTTCTGACAAATGGCAGCTATTCAATTAAAACCTTTTCCGATCAACATAACAAGATTCCTGAAAAACATTTCAGGAAATTCTGATGGTGCATATCTTGTGTTGAGGAAATGGTTAATCACAATTCTGCATAAGCCATGTTTTGTTGCTTCTCTATGTACAAAATTCCTAATTTACTGCAGACACAAATCTGCAGGTAAGATTATGTACACAAACAATAAATTGACCAATGATTTAGATGATATCATAATCTTGGAGGGAGTTATCACTAATTAAAGGGTCATATGACTCACAGAGTTCACATTAAAAGCACACAAAATCCTGAGGTTTTATGATCTTTATAATGCTGATCTCAAACTACCACTATTCTTTATTAAATAAATGGGCATTTTGTGATCCACAGATCCCCCTCCCACCAAATTGGATTGTGTATGTTCATAGATGCCAAATTGTTTTCAGTGAATATGAATTGTGTCCACTTTAGTGCATTGGCCACTTCACCAAAGTACAAATATATTTACTGGCCAGAAAATGGTTTCTTAGGGATGATCCTATGTCAGGGGCGGCGTCAGGGGGCGACCTCCCCGCTTAAAGAGTTTCAAAATTCAGAAAAAACAGGGGGTTAAGCAATAAATTGTGTTAAAATTAAGGTTTTTTACCTATGCTATATGAACTAATCATGTAATTTTTCACCCTCCCTAAGATTTTACCCTGGCGCCACCACTGTCCTGTGTCCATTTATGTTCATCACTTAAGTTCCTCCTTGCTGGCCAGATTCCAAGAGCATTTGAAATGGAAGAAGACGAAGGGAAAAAAAAGAAAGAAACACCTAAACACCTGATGGAAATTATGTACCTAATACTGCCTGTTACTGCATAGTCTCAGTGAAGACCACTAATGCAATACACCCAAAATGTAGATCATTACAGCTTTCACCAATCTGGAATGGAGTCTAATTCAAATGTATTTTTGAGATAATAGTTAAGAGAGAATCCTGTACAAAGTTACAGGTGTGACTACATCAGCGCTGCCCTGTTGATAAGAGTGCCAGAAGACCGCCTGCCAGGCCCACTGATAGTATATAGTTACTGAAAACAAAAGGGTTAAGGAAAATAAGGAATTGTTATGAACAAGATTTTCAGCACAAAGCAGTACATAATAGAAATTCTATCGTTAATGCAACTCTAAATAGTAGCCTTTTCATAATACTGTATTGGCATTTTAAAGCAAGTATCATCCTGAAAATTTAATAAGATTCACAGGCACACATGCACACACACATGCACGCACGCCCGCACGCACGCACACACACACACACACACACAAAACACACACATACACCAGTGGCGGATTTAAGAGTCAGCAGTGTCAGCAGCTGCTGACAGGGCCCCCATAAAATATTGCTCTTAGGGCCCCTCAGACACCCCTAGCCACACTAAAGCGGGACATTGCATCACTTCACGATACTAAAGGGACCCCCACCTTAACCCCCTGAAGTCTACCGACCGATTTCATTGGTTAAACTTTGGGTAATATGATACATTTAGTCAATCAGAGACATGGTAAGAAAAGATTCAAGGTTAATACAGATATTTAGAAGGTCTATTTTGATTGGTTACTCAGAGGTTATAATATCCTATATCATGTAATGAGCCAATCAGAGATCCTGTAAGAAAGGTGGTAGACCTCAGGGGGTTAAGCTGCTCACAGGGCCATTTTCCTTAAATCTGCCACTGACATACACACACTCAAATCACAATGGAATAAAGTGCATCAGAAATTGTAAGTCACATATTGAATTATACTGCAGTTTGTACACACACACACACACACAACACACCCACACAGTTTAGACGGTGTACAGGTAAATGACAAATACTACTGCTAATGAAATTTCAGACATGCACTTTATAAATGTGTATAGTGCAAAGCTCTGGTATTCAGATTTCAAAAATTAATAGCATTTCGATTTACATATCAAACCTATTCAAGCTTGCATTTCGGCATTTCACTTTAAAACTTGATACATATTTATGGTCCTACTATGAAATTCAATTATGTAAAGAACCTTTGGTGATTTAATCATTCATTTTTCACTAGTTAAGGGTAGAGTCAGAATACTCTCTGCCAATAAAATAAGGATGCCTGCACTGTAATGGCAAATGATACAAAGAGTTTCCCACTGCCTTAAAAGAGCTTACTTTTTAATGGCATAAAATATTATTTGTAGCTGAATGTCATTACCCAACAGAAAAAATACAACTGGTGAGTGATGTATACCGTAACCACTCGGGTATAAGCCCACCTTCAGGTATAAGCCCACCCCCAATTTTTAAAGAAAATACAGGAGCTAGCATACACTCGGGTATAAGCCCAGGTGGTAATTTTAGCATTCAGGAAACAATGTGGCAGTAATTACACAAACAAATTACATTTTAAAACCTGAACTATTCTATAGAGCCATCAAAGTAGGGCCCAATGCATTGAGATGGCTTGTTTGCTATAATTACTTTGAGGAATGTGATGGGGGAAATTGAACTTTTATTTTCAATGTTTTAATATCTGCTACAACTAAAGTGTATATTAAATGGTATCTGGTGACTAATATGCTCTTGAAATGATCGTTTTTGCAATTTTGTATCTGATATTTGATCCCAAGTTCTAGCCCCTCCCCGGGTATAAGCCCACCCCTATTTTGAAGTAAAATCTTCCTCTTTGGGGGGGGGGTGGGCTTATACCCGAGTGCTTACGGTACTAAGATTATAAAATGTTGATAAGATAAAGAGTTGTTTATGACAGAAATAACTGTTGATTTTACTTTAGCAACTTAATGTATTATCCAAATTTACTTGAGCTATTTTGTAATAAATAAGAAGCCTTAACAGGCCTTGCAATGTTAGATTAGGTTCAATATAAGAACAAAATTTTGTTTTCTATTTTTTGATAAAATTAATGATAACCCTTAACAGGGGTTGCAATGTTAGATACAAAATCTGGTTAAATTTTGTTTTGTCATATTATCCCAGGAAATCACACATTATTGTTATACTTGCAAAATTACAAGTATCTCTTATATTTTCTGTTTCTATTACATTTAGGTCCATGGCATGATTGCTATTTTAGCCTCATGCCGGGGGGGGGGGGGGGGGCAAGCCTTATCATTTTCACAGTGCATCTCATATGGCCGGTGCAAATAAGCATGCACATTCACACACTACACTGCATGCATGCACGCACACACACACACACCCACAAATCATGTAGATACATTTAGCATCTGCACATTTTGACAGCTTATGTGTTTTTTGGCTGTCAATGTTGACACAAAAGTGTGGTAAAAATATTACCTTTGCACACTTCATGAACATCAGGTGCACATTCCTGGATACAATCCCAGCCCATGCAGCAGGGGTTTTCATGAGAGACATTAAGGTCCTTGGCGGTGTCCTCGTGGGGGTCCAGGGGCTATCTCCCCCCCAAAAAAACTATGCGTTTTCAGGCAAATTGACATTATTTTGATTTCATTATGTGGTGCAATCCTAAGCCTATATTACAACTACATTGGGCGAAGGGTTTTCGCAAGTTTTTTATTTTTAACCCCCAGCAGGGTGCACACGCTCCGCCAACCCCAAGATACCCCATGATTAAGGTAATTAATTTGCGTAGAGGGAATCAAACCTGTGCAAATAGTGAATTGCCTCTCTTAAAGGCAATGGTCCGATCGTTAATTCTCTCCCCAGAACCCAATATTTTACTGGGAGTTTTCAAATTTTTGGTACTGAAGAAATCTCACTATTTTTCTCATTGTACCCTGTAAATTTTAGGGCAAAGGATGTTTGGTTTGTGGTTTTGATTGAAAATGTGGCCCATTTTGTCCGACCAATATTAATTTTGCAGAGTACTCTATGGGGATTACAACATCATGTTTTAGCTCCCTCACATCAATCGGGTTGAAAATATCAATGCTAAACTTTCGAGTTGGTTTTTGGGGTGAATGCTATCCTATCAGATGAAAACTTTATAAACTTAAATTGAGTCATCCCCTTTTAAAAAACTTACTTTTGTTTCCAAATTTTTTTTGCTGACGTAGTTGGTCCACTGCAAACATGAATTACCCTTAATGTTATATTTGGGACAAAGAACAACACCTATGGTGCTCTGCTGAATATTACCTTTAAATAATCAAGATGTTCTGGCTTGAAATGAGATAAGGCAAAATAAGCATAATAATGATTACACTGTAAATTTCCATTTGTTTGCCTTGCCTAAAACGGTTTGTCTCATTATACCACACGTACTGCCTTTCAAATAAGGGCATGCATCATCATATAGCGAGATTTATATAGCGCCTATGCTATTGGCCTCTAAGCGCTTTCACAAATAGTCGCTGATCACTGTGGCCCAACCATACCATAAACATTTAGGCCTCATTTCAAGGATGCAGCAGATCGGGATAGCGCTTTCCCTTATCAGCAACATCTCCGATATACCATCGCACCGGACCAGCTTCCCATCTCGCATGGGTAACTCGGGACAACTAAAGCGGTTAATTCTTGTCCAGGGAAATTACATGATAGCCGAATCTCACAGGCTATACGCATGGATGAGCATACCCTTGCAGTCGAGCGCTTACCTGATTTGATCTATCTTGTCCGCTTATAATGATTATACTGGAATAACAAGTCACGCCTTGGCCTTGCCAAAAAAAGTTTTCTCAAAACCAATCACAAACCAAAAAAAAACCTTTTTTCCTATAGAAAAGAGATTTATCTTTATAGTAAACAAAAATTCCCTAAAAAACCCAATGGCCCCATTAGTTGCGTTTCTGCAAAAACTTTGATTTTGAGTGGTCACTTTCTAGCTAAAAATTTTTTGGTTAGTCAAGGGGACTGTGGAATCCCGTGGATTTCAATGATTAAATCCTAACACCTATTTAGATTACCTAAAAAAAAAAAAAAAAAAAAAAAAAAAAAAAAAAAAAAAAAAAAAAAAAAAAAAAAAAAAAAAAAACACAACCAAAAAAAAAAAAAAAAAAAAAAAAAAAAAAAAAAAAAAAAAAAAAAAAAAAAAAGAAAAGTTTTTTTTTAAAAAAAATAAGTAGGCCTATAGAACAAGAAAACGTTTGATGGAGAATTCCCATGGGTGGCAGATGCTGCCATCTGGTTTTCAAAATGCTGCCATTTTGGTATTTTTTCAAATCATAATTCGAGTTGTGAATGTTCTAGTAAGCTATTTTTGGTGCCAAAACTTCATGTTAACACCTACAACTCTCTGAAAAGAATAAAGCTAGTTAGAGGAGGAACATTAAGACTGCCAACCAGCCATTTTGTTTTCAAAATTGCCGCCAATTACCATGTTTATTGTACATTTTCATCATTAGTTTTAGTGGTGAGTTTCAACAAATTTCATTATGGTGACACGTCTCCATTTAAACATTTACATAATTTCCTCATATTTGGTACCCGGTCGTCTAGCCAAGGGGCTGTGGAACCCCGTGGTTTTCAAAATGGCCCCATTTTGTATATTTTCCACTCATACTCGAATTTGTGAATGTGCTATGAAGCTTGGTTTTGTGCCAAAACTTCATGTTAGACACCTACAACTCTCTGGACAGGCTAAAGCCTACAGTGAGAAGAGGAACATTAAGACTGCAGCCCATTTTGTTTTTGCAAAATGCGGCAATTACCATTTTTATTGACATTTCACAGTGATTTTAGTGTGAGTTTCATATAAACTTTCATATGGTACACCGTCTCCAGTTAACTAGTCAAGAGTATATAGATTTTTCCTATTTGGTAAGAGTAAAAATGATTCGTTCAATCCATCTTTGTATAATTGTATTTTCAAAATGACAGGCCCATTATGCTTTGGTTGTTGTACCCCTATCTTTCAAAGATTTTTGCCAGCCCCCCCCCCCGCCCCCCCCCCACCGCCCCCAAGACCGACTCCCCCCCCCCCATGCTTATGATTTCGATACCAGTGGGTAGCTGTGGTCCTCTTCTTTTTAATTGATACCAAAATAAGTAATTTATTAACAAACCAAGTATGGCATCACAAGAATGTAATAAAATATGCAACTGCAAATTGTCACGTTCATATTCAACACAAATCGGCCGAAATCCAATTTTGCACTATAAAGGTAGGATATTGGATTATCATTCGGTTTTCAGCTTTAAAAGTTGTAAATTGACTAGTTTTACATTAACATAAGCTGTAAACTTACTAAAAATATTTTACCATAAAAGTGTACCATAAGTGTACAAAAAATGATAAAATCATGAAAAAAGAAGGAGAAAACAATTTACCTGGAAGCATTTTGCGAGGCTATTGTTTTAACGCAGCGGAGGAAAGTTTACGGGGGTGCCACTGCCCCACCCCATTGGTAAAACGAGGGCTAAACAGATAACAAAACATTGTCTCATAGACATAGAACACCCATAATCACACCACTGTAGAATTGTAGAGCAGTCTATTTTGTTGAGTACATTTACAGCTTCCTGTAGGGTAGTCCAGGAGTGTTGTATTATAGCTGGATGTGGAGTACTCCTATTTGGGTATACGATCCTTAAAACTGCATTTTTTAGTTGTTAATTGGGTATAATTCCCACACATTGATTTATCAAGAACATACTCACTATTATAATTCACTTTGCAGGAGTCCTATAACAGACCAGATAGGCAGATAGAATGTGCCCACAAAACAGCAAAGTGAGCATATTTTAAACTTCTTTAAAAGTGCACTTTGGAGTTGAGCCCCACAAATATGGATTCATCATGAGCAAGCTCACCATCAATCCACTTCTTGTTTATTCTTTGTTTATCACAATCATGACAATGTTAAGGTTCTAAATCACGGTTGTCGTCCTCATCTGTCAGGATGGGCCCGGGGACATTGGTTAGGTCCACAATTTCTTGAATTCATCGGACTCGATGGAACACCCAGTAAGTTCTGTACAGTTCAATCCATTATACATTTGCACTAATTGTTGGCACATCAAGACTTGGCACAACCATTTCACCAAATGAATTATTGCAGCTGGAACAGGAGGCAAATGTCATTACTGGCTTGAATTTGTCATCCACTAAATCCCACCTTAGGCCACCGGGCAGATCCCGTAGCGTTTAAAACAGTGGCGCACCCCTGGCAAGTACATAATTTTGCCGAAATAATTTCTTTAAAATGATAAACATCAGTTTTACGGATGTTCTCACCTCTAGTATGTGCACATTCTCTTGAAAATTAATTTTAAAATTGCCCAATTTCCGGCGAATCTATTACATATTAAACTCGGTATTAAAGATTGCTTACAGTTCGCTATCACAATACGACGTTACGAGTGTACGAACGTTGACCTCTAAAACCGCGGTTAAAATGTGCGTACGAGGTCAAAACATAATTGCTTTGTTTGTTACAGGACAGTGTCAACAACATGGCAGGCGATGTCAGGCTAACATACCGGAAAAGTCGAGAAAAAAGTGCATTATGCCAAGTTCCTGATGCAGAGCCATTTCAGAAATTAGTGGACCAAATATTTTTTAGTGCGCGAAAGATTGGATGGATTTGAATGTGGCTGAGCGGATTGGCGGCCGGAGAGGAGCAGCACTCGTTGTCATCAATGCAGTGATGTCCCGTGCTGGCTGATATGGATAGTTTTAGAGTTTATAAACCATGAAAATGGTATACAAATGTATTGGTCGCTTCTTGCCTGTTTGTGTGAGACTGAATTATTAACTGTGTAAATGTAACTGCAGTTCATTTTAGGAAAGTCCTTGGGCAGGAACACTAAATTTGCAATGTGATGTGGCATAGAAAATGTTAATCCTGTTATCACCATTGGGTTATCAGGCCTGTGAGAGTTTGGCTTTTAGCTGATTTCAGCTTTTTTATTGCCTTCAAAAAATAAAAGGAGCTTTGTCCTTTCATTTCCAGCATTTTAGACCTCTACACAGGTTTTATGCTATTTTCAGCTATTTTTCAAAACCTCACCACTGTCTGTATATAATTATACAGTCGTTGCATATGTGGGAGACCTACATTTTTAAAGAACCCTGCAAAGTCAATTCAAAGTTGAAATTGCATATATGAGAGGAATACCAAAGTCTTATTTCAATGTCACCATGTGGTTATACAGTTTTCTTGACGTGCACTTGAATTTTATGTACTCTTGCCAATTTAGCTACCTTCCCATGGCCCCCTGTTTAACTTGGGCACTTGTAGACGGAATAACATGCAAGCTCAATAGATTCCACGTGCATCATTATGGGGGGAAACGGACATCGGGCATAACCTTACATGCCGGGATCTTGCATTTTTTAGTCTTGTCTTGTAATAGTTTTCTTGGGATAATTGGAATCTTTAAATCTGCAGGCAGGATAAGATGATATTGTTTCATTTTATCACAATGTTTATAGAGACTGGGTAATATATTTGGGAAAAAATCCACTTCTGCCAATTCTTCCTCCCCCAAAAAACCCCCTTTTGAAGAAATGGCCTTCTCTCCTAAAACCCTGATAACGGCTGGTCCTCGCCCTATCCCATATATAAATTTGGATATTTTATCGGTAGCCATCTGACACACTTTACTGCCGCAATTATGAATTTTGAAATGTGGGAAAATCTTTCGAAAATATCGCCGTTCAAAAAAGTCCTAGTTACGGGCCCGGTCTTGGCACGCCTAGTGCGCGCCCCATCCTGAAATTAGAGTATTTCTGTAAGTGTAGGGTGACCCACCTAATACCTTTTTATACACAATTATGAATTTGGAATCCTTAAAATACCATGTTCATTCCGATTAAGGTTTGCAAAATGCAATGTGGTCCAAAAAGAATGACCCAATAAATGGGTTCACTATAATTTAGTAAGCAACACGCAATATCATTGGTTGTTGCCTATCTCTCTGGAGACGATATTAGATAGTGCGTCGTCTCGTCAAGTGTTTCACGCGCGTTTATAAGGTTATGCAGTGCAAGCAGCTAGTACGGATTGGTTCATTTTTGACAAGGCGGTGGAATATTTTTGCCCTTTTAACAATATATTGAAATAAAAATTTTTCGGTGATTAAAACAACCAAAACTACATTAAGAATGAGAATAAAAAATCGGATTTTGTTGTTTTGCCTATCTAATATCGTGTCATATTGGATGGCAGTCCAGTATTTTTGTTAATCGTAGTGGATACCCGGCTGCGCCGGGCATCCACTACTCAAAAAATTGGACTGCCCATCCATATGACACGATATTAGTGGCACAACAACAAATCCTATCTTTTATGCTCTAATTCCAAAATTAATTTGGATCCAATATACAACGCAAGCGGTTAATTGTGTGTAGGGGGAGGTTATTACATAAGCACACTGTTCAATATTTTCCTGGTTACCATACACAAATTAGGTTTTGGCTTGTAGCATCAAATGGGAAAGAAGTCCGTCAAAATATTTGCAGGATTAGATGAGAAAAATACAAGGTTTCTAATGGATACAAAATTGCAGGTTCGATTTGCAAGATGTGAATTGGGTTGCGCCAAGTATCGAGTGATACCCCTTTATAAGCGGGTCAAAGGTGTAAGATGGGTCACCTTATGAACCCCAAAATTCACTACCCTCCAACCATTGTCCCCCTATTTTTATGATGTTCCAAAGCCTGCACATTATTGCATATGGAACTTCTGAACCACTAATGAAAAGCTCCCCCTCCCCCCACCTTCAACACATCCCATATAGGATCCCCCATCAAAAGCTTTAATTTTAGATAAATATGCACTCTCCTATTAATAACAATCACTCTGCAGAGAATACTGCAAGCTAAATCCCCGATTGTTTCATCAGAATAAATTTGGGAAATTAGTTCTAGAAACACTTTCTTCAGCTTTTTACAAATCCAGCAGGATGTCCATGCCCCTTGGAGCATGTTGCATTTGAGTGAGTCTGCTGATTTTGGAGTGTTTTTCATGTGCGCAGACAGTGGTTGTTAAACAGCAATTACCTGGAGAAAGAACACCTTGTAGAAGCGAGACACAGATTTCTACTCAGGAAACAATTTCTATTGATTACGACCAAATTTCTTTACTTGTGAGGGGTGCGCCACCGCGAGTGATTTATAAAAAGGTATTTCCTGTTACACACGGTAGCCTACCTTTAGTAATTGGATTTGATATGTCATTGTACCTAATCGTCGCCGTAGTGGTATCCCATGGTAGCTAATAAAAGTACTGCTCTGGTAGGCATGGTAGGAAGGCAGAACCATACGATTGGCCTGTTTCTCGCCTTGTTACTTGGCGCACCAAAAACAAAATCCTCATATAAAGAAATAGAAGGTCTCCGCCAGCTTCCCAAAACAGATACAATGTACTCTGCTACATTTGTTAATTTCGTACGAGATAGATACAACTGACACACACATGCTTTTGATGCAGGCTAACAAGGATTGCTTGCATATGATGGTTTTCTGCCACTAAAACCGAGCTGTGAAAGGGCAATCCCTTGCAATCATCTGAGCCAAATTCTTTCAAGTCCTTCCAAAACGTCATCTTGCGCAAATCTCCCCGTGACATCTGTCCATGATAGTGGATGGAACGGGAAGAAGGCAGTCCTTCTGAGCATCCAGAGCATTGTAAATATGGGCATATGGTCTTCTTAAATACTCCTCTGCGACAAAATGGAATCTATACAGAGGTTTGGGTACCGCAGAATGCTAGCTGTTTGGTGAATAAATTCTCCGATTGTGGCATCAAATTCATTGTGTATCAATTTAGACTATGAGAATGAGCTTTGGTGTGTTCTTTGGATTGCTGGTGAGACCTACATGACCTAATTAAATTTCTCGCTGTGTGGATTTACAAGGCGCAAGAAACAGGCCCATCAGAGGGTCGGTCGACCTCCGAATAGAGCTGCACTTTTAACAGTGATCGAGCCCACAGACCACGATTTTTGGTAAATAGATTGTGTACCCTAATTAATCCGAAGTTACCCAGCCCAATTACTACGGGTAGGATATGGTGAATAACATCAACTTCATCCAGTGCCTCCTTCTTCTCCAGTATGCAGTAATTCATTGGTTAATTGTGAGTTGTTGCCAGCTTGATTGTCAATAAATTTTGTGCAAATGTGGAAAGAATGGACTATTCTGTACAGAACTTTGTGGATGCTTCATCGAGTCTGATGAAGGCACCCACAATGCATGAAAGAGTGACTACCCATGCCCACAATGTTAACAATGACTGCAAAACAGTTGTTTTAACCTGGCAGTGGGACTCACATGTGGCAAATAACTGTAGGCAAAAAATGTCATTTTAAAACTGCTAAAAAAATGAGTCCAGCGAAACCATTTTTAAAAGAAACGATGTTTTTTATGGTTTATTTTAACAGTACAATCATAAAAGCTGATGATGACGACGGTGATAGAACCTTTAACCAATGGTGGTAAAACATAGAATGCACACAAGTGGAATTGGGTACTCATACCAACAACCCCCGCCGTGCATTTTTCAGAAGTGTAATTATATGTTCGCTTTATTTTTTTTGGTCACTCTACCGTCCATCTATCTGCTGTGACATAGGAATCATGCAAATTGGTTATAAGCGCTTGTTCTGATAAAATCAACATACTTTGTACTCATCTAAATAAACAATTCCACAGTGCACTTAAGACATCATACCGAAATAGACACCACATCCAGTTAAAATACAACACTCATGGACTACTCTACAGGCAGTTTTAAATACTCATACAAAATAAGACTGCGCTACGTTCTTGAGTGGTGTAATCATGGTTTGTTCTATGTACAGCAAATCGGACAGTGTTTTTGTTATTTTCTTCACAAAGTTTATGGATGTTTAGTAATGTTTGATATTCATCTCCCTTGGGCCCATTCCACTATACAATTATAGACATTATAACAAGGATACTAAGTTCCTGTCCTTTCTCGGGTCAGTGGCTCACTGCGATTCAGTGCCCAAAGCATTAAATCGTGAGCCTGATTGAAAGTACGGCGTTTAAAACGTGTGGCAGGAGATATAGTCATCCCCGGAACTCATACTCCAACCGGTACAAACGGTGAAGAATATAGGCTTCAGTTGACTCTTCAGGACCACTTAGTGTTCACGCTTTATTCCGTTGTTGTCTGTGGAGCCGGACTTTTTTTTCCAACCGTATGTAAAAGAAGATATAACCCGGGCTCCATAGACGACAACGAATAATGTGTGAAGAGTCCACTGAATCAAGTGCCCCTATTCTTTACCAGTTGTAGTGACTATGAGTCCGGAACTATTAAAACTTCACAATCTACAAACAACATACACCTGCATCTTTTAGATGTATACGATTAAAATACCTGCCTGACCGTTTTGATATCTCCGACTCGGTGGAGCCAATGTCACATAGCATTCAGGTCTAGCATAATGCCCTTGAATACCTTTATTGAAATACAGTTACAATCACAAAATGACTTTACAGTGTCATAATGACAGCCATTTTGAAATACAAAATTATACAAGATGGAATGGAATAAACGAATTACTATTTACTCTCACCAAATCCAACATCTTATACACCTTGACTAGTTAAAATGGAGACTGTGCCCCTAAACGTTAAATTTGTATGAAACTCACCACTAAATTTTCTGCTGAAAATGTACAAAAACATGGTAAATGGCAGCCATTTTGAAAAAAATGGCTGGCAGTCTTAATATTAATTTTATTCCTTTCCAGGGTGTTATTTTAAACATACGAGTTTCGGTACCAAACTAGCATCCTACACATTCACAACTCGAGGTATGATTTGAAATATACTCAAAATGCGGCCCTTTTTGAAAATCAAGATGGCGACCAATCATGCCACCACTGGGAATTCTCCATCAAAAAATTTTTCCTTGTTCTCTGACCTACTTAAAGTGTCTAAATAGGTGTGATGCTTTAATCATTTAAATCCCACTGTACTTCATAGCAAACCAGAAAACAGTCCCCCTAACTATTATATTTGGCAAAATGTCACACACACATTTTCTGACCAAATCAAGATTCTTTAAACCTGAACTTTCATGGCATTTTCACTGGAATTTGTTGGTGAATTGTTTTCTTCTTGGGCAATGAATTTATTAATTGGAAAATTTAAAAGAAAACAGAAAAAACAGATTTCTGAAAAAATGAGAAACTGCATCTCTGAAGAAAGCAAACAACACACTTCAATAGTGCTGTTGTAAAAATCTCTCATGGCCTGGGAAACAGTGTGGCAATTTGGGACTCCCACCTTCCCTTGGAAAAATGTCAACCAAAATGATTGTGATTTGAATGTGGTCTATGTGTGAGTGAGTGATCAACTGGGTGGGCTGGTGAGTTTGGTCTGCAATGGAGTAAATTGTTTAAATGATGGATCAGAATATGAGCTGTTGGGTAGTGAATGATTCAGGTTAATTAATATTTGCATTAATAACCATTAACGCGACCATTCAAAACATTAGCAGTGTAATGGCATTTACATACAATACTGGCAATCGACACAAGACATTATTACTCCCCCTATGTTCACAAATTATGAAAAATCAACCTATTTTGGGCACAAAACAACTCCGTGCCCCATGAGATTGACACGGTTCAAGGAGAAAACCTGGTGGATTGGTGGGTTAAAACAAGTTGGAACTGGCCACAAAGGCTTGATCTGAAATTTCCTGATGGGCCGCATGTTTTGGGCTATCACAAAATGGATCGGATATGACAACTAATAGGCCAAATGTCATTCATTTTCTTGGACCTGCAAAATTTCCAGTCGTCCTGGTGAGAGGATACAAGAGAAATTGAGTGGGCCAGTGATTGGACAAGTTAGGCAAAGGAGTATTAAGGGCAGTGAACTTGTACCACTTTTTACAGAGCTGTGAAATGCAGCTAAATGTTAACCTTCCATTCTACACCAGGCGGTAAAAAAGGTGCACCCGTCCCTCTTGTCCCTCCAAACAGAGTATGAGATTACCACTGCTATCGCCGACCACATTTAATCGATCAACCCGTGATCAATTACCCGACTATTGATTTCCGTCTAACTGGAGTCGATCACACTAAACACCACAACCACTGATCTCTACACAACTCAAACAACCCCGCACTTGGCATGCAGGCGAAAAGTTATAGGCCTACATCAAGTATACATCAAAACATTTTCCAAATTTAGTAACACATATTTTCCATTTTAATGCTGTAACAGCATCATT
>JAMKCH010028033.1:0-31941 GCA_023653785.1 Ophioderma brevispina | reverse complement strand
AATGTTGGTATGATGAGATTACTATAGCTACGGGTTTTTACTATTTTAAAATGACGATGCCGACGATGCCACGATGATAAGAATAACGATGGCGGTGATGATGGTGGCAATAACGATGAAATAAGGAAACATCGAGCTTGACGACGACAATGATGATGATGATGATGATGATGATGATGAAGACGACGACGATGACAATGTCTAATGATGATGAAGACGACGACGATGACGATGTCTATTGCATTGTGTTCATGTTACAAACCATGCAAATTTGTATACAAACGACTTCCATAAGCGGTTAAAGCAATATTAGCACATTTTTTTTGAAGGGCGCCCCCAATTTTTCAAGAATTTGGAGATTTTACACGGTTGCATTGGTAACTGGCTAGTAAACTATACCTGTGAATGGTTAAGTTAGAAAATGTGCATGTGTCACAAACGAAGGAATTTTGTACTAGAATAATTATTATCGGGGATCCCCGATAATAATTCAACGGCTGCTGGAAACGGCATTCCAATGTGAAATAGTCGGGAAATAGCGGCATGTACTTGTCTACGCTCATCCATTAGTTGTTTTAATAGTTCGGGCAAGTCAAGTTAGAGGTTATTTTCTCGAGGTGGCACTATTTCATCATGGACGGACATAAACGTAGCATTTCCAGCTCTGCCGTTAAGTCCAGTCTGGGATCCCAATTCTAATTACAAAATCGCCACTGCTGCATTATCGTTCGTTGTAAAATATAGCGCAGACCAACGAATTCAGAAAATTACAACCTCTTACAAATTTGGCTCCTTAAAATTAATATCTTTAATTAGTCGCCAATATGTTTTAACTCATTTTTGCAGAAAAACATAAATTTCAAGAGTAAATACGCTAGAAGGAACACAAACATTGTAGTGCATGTTATATAAAATTAATAAATAGTATGCATGTTGTAACACGCAATAAATATTGGCTAGAACTTTTCAAAAATTGAGCTCAGAAAATATTTAAAATGTAACTCGAATGTTTCATAACTCAAAAGATTTTAGAGGATAAAAGTGCTCTATTTTTCTCGTTTTCTTAAATATCTCATTACATATATAGTTCCTATTTTTTAAAGTAATGTACACGCTTAAAATATATACCAAACTTGAAACGAATTAACAATTAAATGGGTAATATACTCATAAAATCTAACATAATCTAAACAATTTAGAGGGCCAGTAACGCTTATACAAACACCTTCCCAAAGAAAATATCAATTTGTTCCTGAAAGGCGAGTTTTTTTAAATGATGTATATATTAGTAATTATTAAGTTTGCAGAATATCAAAGTTAACATCAAAGAAAATCAAACTTTCGCAATATGTTTACAAGTCTATTTTTGTAACACGGTTTACTAAGGGGTGGGGTGTTAAACACCCCGAGAATTCATTATTATAAAGCAATAGATGATTTCGATGTTGGTGTACCCGTTGATAGCATTGGTCCACCGTTTTCTACTGATTCCAACATAACCTAGTATGGCGTCAAATTGACGTCAAAGTTCACAAGTTGGCAAAAGTGGTCATTTCTATAGACACACATCAGAGTATAAAATGAAAAAATGAAATTTTGCATAAAAAAAGGTAAGAATATTGGATTTCATGCGGGTTTTGGCCCAAATGATATGGAAAATGACTAGTTTTTAATCAACATAATAATTTTAGAGCCATACAGTGCACAATATTTAAACAAATGAACTAATAACTAAAGGGTAATGCATTATCATTTATAGGCGAATAATGTCCTCGAGGTCGAAAAAACTAAACAATGGCGCCCATTATTTTTATTTTTTCCCGCCCGAGGATACATTATGAGCCCATAGATGATACTATAAATTTCTATTCTATTAACTAAAAAAACTTGATTTTATGTTGTTTGTATAGGTTTTAAGTTAATATGCCTTATTTATGTGTATTTTGTATGCTGATTAATGAAAATAAATGATAAGAAAATGCATTAGCGGCTCATTATTGCAGAATAATGGGCAGTAAACTGACCAATCAGAATGCTGCATTTTCAATAATGGGTATAGTAGAGGTAGTAGAACCACTACCACCAATCGACTTCCCCGATGAGGGTGCTACCTTCACATTTGTTTCGCCAAAATTAGCAGAAGGATGTGAAATAATTGAAGACTTAACAAAGTTGTTAACGTTTTTGCGCACCGAGGGAAAGTTTACCTGGGGTGGTAACTCCTCCCCTTTGGTAATACGAGGGTTAATGTCACTATGCCCCCCCCCAAAAAAAAATATAAATTTGGTGTATTTGTACAAATGTTAAAACTACAAAACTTGGATTATTCTTTTTCACGACGCACAGACCGTAGGTTTCAATAAGTACAAGTAACATAATTAAAATACAAACATTAAAATGTGAAATAACATGACCAATCCCTCATGAAGTACAGAAAGGTAAATTTCACCGATTGCCTTAAATCTTGATAGACCTATTATAGATTTTGATCACTGAAGTAGCAATCTTTGTCCCAGCGAATACGTATTCGTTCACAATTTATCTGTGTGCTTTGAGATATTTGGACACGCAAAGCTATCGAATACGTATTCGATTGTTTGTGAAACCCGTTTTATACAAATGCGTGTTATTCGACTGCGGCTATTTTGGTTAGGAGATGTAATTTCATTTTTATTTTTGGGTACAATTAAAGAATACATAAAATGAAACCAGAATCAACTATTAACTCAACTTGACCAAAATCAGATTCGACACTATGTCGTGACCACGACGAATTACCCGAGCTGAGCAATAGCTATTTTATTTAAAAGAAGAAAGATGCGATTTTCAACAAAATATAGCGTGGCGTTGTTTTTATATGACCGACCAAGTCTACGAAAGCCTAATCAACGATGTTTTTTTTTTTTTTGTTGATAGTCATCTACCCTAAAAACAGAATTGATCGACATTCCCTTACTCCGAAACATCGGTTTTTTTAAAGTAAATCCGCCAAGCATTTGCTTTCCAACAAAACTAAAGTTCGCAATTCCGGAATATAGGGTAGTGTTCTGAAGGTTAACTATCACAAGTTTTCCCTGTTTTGAAAGTTATGAAAATGAATAAAATTTGCTATTAAAAAAAAAAGTGAGATTATCGGAATAGCGATCCTGGAATAACCTACCGTTTGTCAGATACCATGGATCTTGTAATTCTTCGTGTATTTTTCCCATTTACTAATTCTTTTAATGATTTCTTGTTTCTTTTCAGGTTTCCCGACAATCCACGCTGAAAATAGCCAAAATGCCTGGTTTCTTTAATATCACGAAGTTCAACTGCAAGGGGGAAAATCGCATCAGTACCCAAAGCAATACCATAATGTCGTTAACGTCGGTAAGCGGCGCAGTACACCTATAGGTCCTACGAGCCATCCGCTCCCTTTTCCCACCGTAGCCCTTCACCTCATAGAAGCCGGCCCGGCATGTAAGCACCAGTACAGCGTGCACGTACTGGTCTAGCAGCGGACCATATGGCAGAATTGACCCTTTTAATAAAATAGCATGTGTTGTTGTAAAGATACACAGAACCTTAACGCTACAAACGTATATTTTGCGTATCGCTTTTTACAAGTGCTTCATTATAACTAAACCTTGATTATGAAAAGGCATGGCTTTCATTAAAATCGTAGCATTCTGAAAAAGAAAAAGATCTTACTTTGCTAAGGCGTTACGTTTACAATTAAACAAGTTTATTTATCGCTCAAATTTCAATGACTTTGTTCACATCTTTTCCTCATATTTCTTTCTTCCTTAATATCACTATCATCTTCAGTTTCACGACCTTCTTCGTTGTCACTTTCTTCCTCAACATTATCGTCTTTATTGTTGTTGACAGTGTCTACGACATCTTGTTCGTCTTCCAATGCAACGCCAGCTTTTGTGTTCCTTTCTCCTTTGTCTTCTTCATTTTCATAAGTCCTTTTTCGCTGACACTGTCATAAAGTCTTTGTCTATCTTTGCTCTTCACTTTCTCTTTGCGCACAATGGTTGTGTTGCCAGCATGGCTGCTGTCACGATATTTATAATTGCTGTTGGATTTTACAAAAAGACTTGATTTGCAAACCTTAGTGGACTACTTGCTTAGCATGCGCATGTGCTATCTGATGAAATATATTTCGGCATTGGCTGTGGCGCATTGAATATTGTTTTTTAAGGATTAAAAATTTAACAATACTTTTATTTCGCTCGATTGATATTTTTCATTTAATGCCTGATTCAAGATCCTTCAAAAGTTAAAAGTCAATTATCACAGTTATGACCTATACTTGTAAAAATTATTTAGATGTCATAGTTTTTTAATAACTGGTTCATTAATTCCTTACCTCAAGGACATTAGACAATTATAAAATAAAAACATACCAAGAAAACTTAATAACTGAAATTTTAAAGAACATTTACAAGTATTAACGAATTTCATGTGCCCATTGTATTTGCAGGGACTACACTGATACCGGGCAGTAAAGCTTCAAGTACGCACTCTAGTAGTACTCTGCTGTTAAGTCTTGTGATAATATCATCAGAACTGTTACGACGGAATATGAGATAGGAGTTATGGCGGACTATTACTGCCCAAGATTGTGTATTTCATTAAATTTAATATTTTGTACAACTTATGATTTTGTTACACCAAACGTTATGCAATTACCGCCATTCACTTCATATCGATCTGACTTTGTAGCAACATGTCTCAAGACATGTGAGGGTGACACTCAGTTTTATATTTTTATATGTTAAAATCTAAAAGGTCAAGGTAAGTTCATGTATATCTCAACATGTAACATGTTAAGACGAGTGACAATTTTTTGAAAGCAAATTAGTACTTGTAACATGTTCTCTTCGGTGCAAGAACTTAAGCGTTAAATATGACACAAGTGGTGTCTTCTTATTTACTGTGGTATCAACATGACCACTTTTAATCTAAATTGTAACACCAGTTAACTTATTATCTCACATCATTGGTGTTATCTTGGACTTCTAAATATGCACTTTATGTCATTAGCACCCGTGGTGTAATTTGTAGCACTAAATAGATTGGTGTGAAAATAGCTGGTTGATGTTACAAAGATAGATACCAATTGATTTAAAATCACAAAAAGTGCAGTTTCTAAAAATGTATCGGTTTAAACCTTGATCTCAAAGGCGTTCTACTTGATACCAAGATTCGTTATTATTTCACTTGCCAACAAAACCAGACTTAAAATTGCCATACATAAAATACCCATGTCTTGGGAATCTGCCTGTTGTCCCTGGAAACTCTACACTGCAATCGTTTTGTATAGTTTATATAATTGATAATTTTTCATCTGTATATCAGTGCAAATATCAAAGGGCATTATTTTCCTCATGATTGGACACACACAGTGTTAGCTTAGTAACAAAACTACTCGACTTGTAACAATAGGGTCCACAAGATGGATGACGATAATGTCCACCTTTAACTCTCTGAAATGGAAAACTAATTCACGAATATTTAAAATACAAGGTAAAAATCATACTCTAATATTGTACTATCGATGATTTTGAAACCCTAAACAATGTACGCACGTATATCGCCTAATCTCCAAAACCGACCCAAAATACGCGTTTATGCACACGACCACGATATCCACCTATGGAATACAAGTGGCCGCCGGGGATGGCAAGCCACGAGGGTTATAACGTATTGCCGCAACGCGTTGTGAGAAAGTCATAACGCGTTGCGCCATTTCGGCAACGCGTTGCGGTGTCGGCCAATAACAATCATGAAAATCACAAAATCTGTGACGTACCGTATTTCAAAAAATAGACCCACAACCTACAAGTTATCTGGCAACGCGTTGTGGAATCTCACAACGCGTTAGCGTTAGGACTCTTCACATCAGGTTGCAAACCTTCACAACGCGTTGTGAGCTTCACAACGCGTTGGAAGGTTCCACAATGCGTTGCGAAGGCAATAAGCCATAAGGGTCATAACGTATTGCTGCGACGCGTTGTGAGAGAGTCACAACGCGTTGTGACAATTCCACAACGCGTTGCGGTGTCGGCCAATCAGAATTATGAATTTCTGTGACATATTTTTTTTTAAATCTCACAACGCGTTAGCGTTAGGACTCTTCACATCAGGTTGCAAACCTTCACAACGCGTTATGGCCTTCACAACGCGTTGTGAGCTTCACAACGCGTTGTGAGCTTCACAACGCGTTGTGAAGGCTTGCAACGCGTTGTGGAGGCTTGCAACGCGTTGTGAGATTCTACAACGCATACTTTTGCAACGCGTTGTGGGTCTAATTTTTTAAATACGTCTCAGAAATTCAGCATTCTGATTGGCCGACAGCGCAACGCGTTGTAACATTTCGGCAGCGAGTTGCTACTTCCTCACAATTCGTTACGGCAATACGTTATGACCCTTATGGCTTGTGGACCATCGCAACGCGTTGTGAAGCTCACAACGTGTTAGGAAGGCTTGTAACGCGTTACGAGTTTTCACAACACGTTGCAAGATACTTTGCAACGGGTTGTAGGTCTTTTTTTTAAATACTTCACAGAAATCCATTACTCTAATTGGTCGACTCCGTAACGCGTTGTGGAATTTCGGCAACGCGTTGCTACTTTCTCACAACGCGTTGCGGCAATAGGTTATGGCAATAATTATGCAATCGATGGAAGATAACACGCCTTTTAAAAAAAAACCTTACACTCTCAATGCACAAAATATCTCCAGACGACACCAGATATTATTTGAGCCAGAGTGACAGTATGTGGCATCATTTCTTGTTTTTCTCACAACGAAGACAAATACTCGCGTGTTTTCATAATTATGCATTAGGGCTTTCCAAATGCGGTGATAGCAAACCAAATATGGTAGTGCCCAAAACTTTGATTTATGAAGTGTGTAAGCATATTAAAATCCTTTTGTTTAAGGAAAATCCACCTATCTATGCTATAAATAGTATATCTTTGATTCAGATTGATCAATCTGAAATGTGCGTAATACACGCACAGGCACACAGAAAAGTGCAAAAATTACACATGTAAGCATAGAACTTTTTTTGCACATTAACATAGTTTAACATTTCAGTCTACATTTTACATTTTTTGTAATAGGTTAGAGGTGCAACGAGAGATTTCACATATTAGGTGTCTCTAAAAAAAAACCCTGATTTTTGCACTAGTGTAAAGCTTTATATAAAAATGTTCCCACCTTAAAGGATAAAGCTGAGAAATCTTTCTTTGGTGAAATTTCTAATTTCCTTTTGGAGCAAATAGTAAATTCATCTTATGTTTATATTGAAAGTAAAATCAAAATCGCATTTTGCTTTTACTTTTAAGACATTTTTGTAACAAAATACGGTAATTTCTATCTATTGCTTGTCTCATCTATCAGAAATCACTACAATTGACAGTAAATATGGATGCCTTGAAAACTCTTCAGAAAAAAATACCCTTTTCTGGGGGGGGCTTATTTTTTACCTATTTATAATCGAATATGGGTGCCTTACTAAATAAAGTGAAAAAAAAAAACATGTAATACATGCCAATTTTATACAGGCCATTTTCCTTGAAATCTTTAGTAATCAGCTGTTTGTTATGTACTAATATAATTATGAATAGGTTTTGTGACGTTATGTTTTTGTAATTAAAATCACTGTTACAATGTTGTTATTAAAGCCGCTATCAGGCATTTTCTTCAAGATGTAAATAAACAACACCCTTATTATTTTGTTGATGTGCGGTAAAGTTATCTGCAAGTAGTAAATTGAAAGTAGTAAATCGAAAGCTAAGAACAAAGCCGTGTTTATGACTTCACGAAATAGCTAAAAATGGCAGTTTTGACACTTCAGTGCATAAGGGGGGGGGTGTCCACGTGGACCCAGGATTTCGTTTTTCGCGCGCCATGTTTTAACGCTAAATTATTTTTGTCCAAGATTTTATGTAATTACCTAAATATCAGTTACGCATATTTTGGTGGTGAAAAATCAAATCGGTCATGGCGTTTTATACTCATTAGCATTAAAAAAAAACATTTTGGGAGCGCTTCTCAAAATTTGTTTATCCCATTACATTTTGCCATTGATCGCACTGAAGTAACGTTTATGAATTTTTATTTCAGCAATGTAATTTTACTGATGTCCGATTGTTATGAGCCAAATTTTATGGAAAAAGTCCTTCGGGAAAGTAGTTTTTCATTTTTGGGCGGGAGAATATGGTGCGCGTTTTAAAAAATCGGTTTTTGGGTTGCCATTTTCAATCCGTAAAACCAATTTTCATTTTTTCCTGTTATATGGTCGTAAAAAATTCCAATGGCAAAACGTTTTTCAGAGGGGGGTCCAAGTGGACCCTCCCCCTTATGCACCAACGGGAGTGCAGAAGACCTTATAAATCCATTTAAGTGTTAAGGTAACTCTTTACAAGCGTTTGTTTATTGATGTGACTCAGCAATAGCAAAATGAGAGACACAGATGAACAAATGGAAAAAAAGTGACTGATAGTGGCTTTAAGTACTTGACATAAGTGATATGCAATAATAATTTTAAACCTCTATTATTATTTTTCAATTTTTTGCAATGTTAAATTTGAAGAGTATGTACAATTCCCAAACTGAATTATAAGCTTGAATATATTTTGTGCAAACACAGTTGGCCGTAACCACAGACCATTTGCAAATTGGGGGCTGAAGGGGGGGCCACCTGCTTTTTTTGAGGGGGGGCAAATTTGGGGGCCCGTCTCCATAACACTGTACAAAAAGTCCTTTCATGGTTGGGGGGGGGGCTGAAGGGGGGCAAGTGTTCTGTTTGGGGGGTCTTGCGCCCCCCCCCTAGCCCCCCACCCCCCCGCCCCACAACCCCCCCACCCTCCCCCTCGGAGCCCCATGCCCCCCCCCCCCCCCCTGGTTTTACGCCACTGGGGGTCAAACAGTTAATTATTCAATTGAATTATTGAAGAAGCAATGGAATAAATATTGATCTTAACATGCGCTACCTAATATATACCTCTTTTGTATTTTTCATGAATTTTGGAAATACAAGCAAATATCGGAGGCCTGTCAGACCATGTAATTTATGGCGCCCTTCATCGGACCAACCGAGTTCTAAAACAACAATTTTGTAAAACAATTGCCAGTTTATAAAACCCAAGAAGTCTCTCTAAACATGCCGAGTTTGTAAGAGTGTCCCAAACGACAAGTTTCGCACAAGATCATTTAGCACCACGCCGAAATTTCACAGTGAACGAAATATCACGCTACGAAAGCTTGTTGTGACCATCCGACTTACCATAATACTGAATCATTTTCTTAGAACACCTATACTGAATAATTATCTTAGAAATAGAGACTAAATAACAGAGTCACGGATTCCAGAGATAACATCATCTCAGTAATACAGATTTCAAAAAACCATTAAAAAACAAATCACAGATTCAAAGTATACGGCATCTCAGTAATTCCAGATTTCATATAACATTAACACAGAATCAACGATTTCAAAGATAACATCATCAAAGTAATACAGATTTCAGAGAACATTAACACGGAATCTGGGAATTCCAAAGATAACATCATCTCCGTAATACAGATTTCAGAGAAACGTTAACACTGAATCAGATCAAAGATAACATTCATCTCGTAATACAAAAAAAAGGGAGGGATTTCAGCGAAACCTACACAATCATGGATTTCAAAGATAAATCATCCTCAGTAATACAGATTTCAGAGAAACATTAACACAGAATTATGGATTTTCAAAGATAAAATCATCTCAGTAATACAGATTGCAGAGAAACATTCACACAGAATCATGGATTTCAAAGAAAACAATCATCTCATAATACAGATTTCAGATAAACATACCACGAATCACGTATTTAAAATAAGACATCATCTCAGTAATACAGATTTCAGAGAAACGTTAACACAGAATCATGGATTTCAAAGAAACCATCATCTCAATAATACTGATTTCAGAGAACTTAACACGGATCACGATTTTAAAGATAACGTCATCTCAGTAATACAGATTTCAGAGAAACATTAACACAGAATCATGGATTTCAAAGATAACACATCGTCTCAGTAATACAGATTTAGAGAAACAACACAGAATTAACGGATTTCAAAGATAACATCATCTCATTAATACATATTTCAGAGAAACATTAACACGAATCATGGATTTCAAGAAAACATCATCTCAATAATACAGATTCAGAGACATAACACGAATCACGTATTTTAAAGATACCTCATCTCAGTAATACAGATTTTCCGAGATAAACATGAACACAGAATCATGGATTTCAAAGAAAACATCATCTCAATAATACAGTTTCAGAGAACTTAACACGGAATCACGTATTTTAAAGATAACGTCATCTCAGTAATACCAGCTTTTCACGAGAAAACATTAATACAGAATCATGGATTTCAAAGAAAACATCATCTCATAATACAGATTTCAGAGAACATTAACACGGATCAGTATTTAAAGATAACATCATCTCAGTATTACAGATTTCAGAGACACATTAACACAGAATCATGGATTTCAAAGAAAACTCATCTCAATAATACAGATTTCAGAGAACATTAACACGGAATCAAGATTTTAAAGATAACATCATCTCAGTTATACAGATTTCAGAGAAACATTAACACGGAATCACGTCACGTATTTTAAAGATAACATCATCTCAATAATACAGATTTTCATAGAAACATTACACGGAATCCACGTATTTTAAATGCCCTTTGAGGTCTGTTTTCCTCAAAGATCATGCATGGTGGCCCTGTGTTACGAGTTGTGTTCCAGAGTATTTTTACTATACTCACTTTAAGCGGCGCGCGTGTGTCTTGCGTAAAATTTCATAGGACTCTGATCAATAGACCGTTGTAAATCGTGAGTTTCGAGCCACACTAGTGGTCAACTTGTTTGTTGCTCTGGGCCAGACACTTAGTCTCAATTGCCGTGTCCACCCAAGCAATCTTTGGGTAGCTGTTATGGGAATATTACAATCTAACTGGTGATAGGCTTGTGCGCTTCTAAGGCATGTCTTTGAGCAAGCCACCTATGAAGCGAAATGATTGTGACGATTTCTGAAGGCGCGTAATAAAATTGTCAACCGCGCTTTGGAGCCTGTTTTTTGTGATAAGCCTTATAAACTGGTTATTATTATTATTATATTATTAAAGATAACATTATCTCAATAATACACATTTCATAGAAACATTACATGAAACACATATTTCAAAGAGATTTATCTCGTAACTTACGCAAAATGGATGGCCTTTTACGAGTTTTCCGATTCCGCCTTTGCAAGCAGCGAGCCTTTGCCTAGAAACCGCGTGCAACCTAGGTGCAACATCCGGAGTGCAACATTATAGATGGCGGACGACGATGGATGGTAACAGCAGTACCGACAGTAGTAGTATGGAAGTGGAAGATGTTAACCCTCAGCCTAAGGCGAAGAGAGTTTTCACTTGTCTCTTCAGAAGGGGAGAGATGGCGAGGGAGGGGAATGTGGATGAGGGGACGGGGCGGGATGGTCTGATAGCTAAAATGGAAGAGGTTAGTACGTACAGCATGCATTATAATGTTATGCATGCATGGCATGGGCCGGCCGGCGGCCCCGTCATCATGCATTCATCATGGTCATGATCATTCGTTCGTTCAGTGTCATGAGCAGTGACATTCATGTTTGATGTGCATGATGTGATATAGCACGATTCATCTTGCCTCTTCACAGTGGTGGCGACTTTTGTTTGGTCCTTTATCATTTGTACATTTTTTTACTATTAGGCCGCCCTGTTAATGTTATGCAAGCGGCCTATGTAAAAGACACAATGATAAAAGCGAAGGCCAGATGCATTATAATGCATGACGAATCGTGCTAGATGTGATAGCATAGCCGGTATGATATCATCATGATGTGAGAAAATCAAGTGAACGTCATGAATGTATAGGCTAGCCTAGCCTAGGCCTAGTCTAGAGTACGAATTCAATTTGACTAATTATGGGCGGAGATCACACGCCTGGGTAGTCCGAGGTTGCTCTGACTAGACACTCCGTATTGGGTGGTCGTGTACTAGGTCAGAGCATGAAGTATATGGGTAAGAGCAGAAATAATGGCACCAAAGTGTGACAAAATGGTCAAATTTTGAAACACTTCCCAGAAATGTTTATTGTAATATCTTCTTGTAAATGCACAACATATCAACTTTAATAAAACATAAAGTTATTCCATAAAATATTTGGCAAAGTATTTTTTTCACAACACTTATTACTAATTATAGTCTAAAATCGGGAAAAATACAACAACTTAGCCCTTTCCTTTTTTTGCCAAAGTAAGGTAATTGTGTGGTTATGTGGTGGTTTTCAGTTTACTTTGGAACTGAACCAATAAAATATGAACAAAATCTTCAAAGGAAACTTGAGTTTTTTGAAAAAAAATAAAGATTTGTTCAAAAATTCATCTAAAATTGTGAAACTGAGGAACAAAAGTTACCACAATTAAAGGAAACAGCACCATTTTCCCTCTATTCAGGTTGATAAGTTCATATATATCGCCTCATCTTGCATTGAATTTTTTGTCTCCATAGAGATGTCCAAATTCTCTGAAATCTGTATTACTGAGATGATGTTATCTTTGAAATCCATGATTCTGTGTTAACGTTTCTCTGAAATCTGTATTACTGAGATGATGCATGTTATCTTTGAAATCTGTGATTCTGTTTTAATGTTTTTCTGAAATCTGTATTACTGAGATGATGTTATCTTTGAAATCTGTGATTCTGTTTTAATGTTTTTCTGAAATCTGTATTACTGAGATGATGTTATCTCTGGAATCCGTGACTCTATGTTATTTATTCTCTATTTCTAAGATAATTATCTCAGTATCAGGTGTTTCTAAGATAAATGATCTCAGTATTATGGTAAGTCGGATGGTCACAACAAGCTTCCGTAATACGGTGTTGTGTTAAACTTTGTTTTACAAGTTCATCTTTTTTTCTTTTTCTTTTTTACAAACTTGGCATGTTTCACTAACTCGTAATGTGTTTTAAAACTGGGCGTTTTACGTCCACTGAAGCGTGCGATATAATTCTACATACCTAAGCACAGCACATACATTGAATTCGACTGGGTACTTGTGTTATGGTAAATATGGTGTGTATAAATCTCTTGAAATTAGACACCAAGAATATTATCAATAATGAATATTTCCACGTGTTGTGATCATCAACAAAAAGGGCTCGTACTTTTATCAAAGTAAAGGTATATGGGTGTGCTTTCTTCGAGCAAGTTTACAACATATTTTTGTGGGCCGCCAGCTATAGCTGGCAGGACCACTTAGCAATCCGTTGTGCGTGTGTGTGTGTGTATGTGTGGATGTGTGTGTGGATGTGTGTGTGGATGTGTGTGTCACAAATTGTTAAGTTTTTTTTAAATTGACCTCAATTGAAAAGTTTAACTTCAATTGGAACCAAACTTTTGTCATAGGTGCACCATGCGATCCCTCATATGTTGATGAGGTCAAAGGTCATGTTGAAAGGTCAAAGGTCATGTGAGGTCAAGTTGAAAAATGGGCTAAAAATGTAAAATTCATCTAAATTGAAAACTTGAAGTTCAATTGGAACCAAACTTTTGTCATAGGTGCACCATGCGATCCCTCATATGTTGATGAGATCAAAGGTCACGTGCCAGGGTCAAAGGTCATGGGGCGGCCCACAGCTTATATTCTTTGAATATAGCGCGCGAAAGCCGAGAACCGCGAAATTCTAGTTCTTTTTGTTTAAAGGGCCATATCCCAATCGCAATAGCCTTGTCCCCAGAACCCCAGATTTTACCAGAAGTGGTCGAAATTTTGATATCAGCAGAAAGCTACTATTTTGCTCATTTACCATGTCATAGGGCTAAAGGATGTTTGGTTTGGAAGTTATGAGCAAACATGTACTCCATTTTGGTCGACCAATATTATTTTACAGAGTACTCTATGGGGCTCCCAAAATCAATTTTCTAGCACGTATCCGTTACAAAACAACTAAAGCAATTGCATGCATGGTATGTGAGTTGTTGACCACAAGGCATGACAAGAAATCTGCTAAAAGTATGCCAGGTGAACATGAAGGTTGACATTGTGACTGCCACGAGTCAGCAGCAGCAGTCAATTAAATAAAAGTATTTCTCTTGCAGTTTGCACACAATGTAAACATAATTATTTTCAAATGCGTGGAAGTGACCGTGGTATATCTCTTTAAAGGTGCAACGAGAGATTTCACATATGAGGTGTCCCTAAAAAAAATCGAAAGTTCTGATTTTGCCCTGATGTAAAGCTTTCCATAAAAAAATATCCCCATCTGAAAGGATTAAGCTGAGATATGTTTCTTTGGTACAAAAATTGTGGAATTTCTAATTTCGTATAGGAGCAAATACGAAATTCAGCCTATGTTTTCCATTGAAATATAAGTATTCAAGATCCGCTTTTTTCTCTCTTTTAGACATTTCTTTAGCATAATGGAAGGTGAGAAATCTATTGAGTGTTTAATCTATATTGCTATTATGACACAGTATTTGGGTGCCTCAAAATCTCTTGTTGCATCTTTAAGCGACACCCTTTAATCCTTATTCATTAAAAAAAGAACTGATTAACTTACATATTATTATTATTAACATATTTTTAAGATATATTTTCTGGGTTGATATAAATTATACACTGCAAAAACTCCGGTGTTAAATGCAACACTAAACCGGTGTTAAGCTTTCTGCTGTTAATTGGCGGTGTTAATTAAAGCTTATTAACATTGTCTATGGTGTCAAAACAATATCTAAAATAGCTTAAAGGTGCATTTCGTGATTCTAGCCCCTTATATTTTATGGTTCGCTAAAATACCATTGAGAAAAGCGTATTCCAAAAATTTCAGTTGATACCGATCTTGCTGTTTGATGTTATAAGCAAAGGCTTGTATCACAGGTTCCCATAGGCTACTGTACTGTAATTTCTGTCCGTTTACGGACAAAAAATACAAATTTGAAATTTTCTTACAGATACGATCGAATTTGCAAGTAAGACTTCAGATGACATGAAAATCTCAACCTTTTTGGGTAAGTCATGGGACGAGGCTGTGGATCACGAAATGTGTCTTTAAAACAGCACTTTGGTGGACTTCTTTGTATATCAAAGTGATATATCATTTGAGCTGAAATACAACAAAAGCAACAATAACAACTCTTAGGATGTAGGATGATATACCAACTAACACCAATCCTAGTGTTAATTCTAACACCACAGTTTTTGCAGTGTACAAAGAAGGAACAAGGATGTGAGATGTAATTATTCATACCAATGATTAATTTGACCATGTTGTTGTTCGGATGAGGTGTTGTTTTGTCGAGCCACGTTAAAGCTGGCGCATACCAATTTATCAAATAAAAAACATGAATCATATTCCCAGTATTTAATTTAGATTTATTAAAAATGGAGAGCAAATAGACTTAGGATAATTGGAGCCAACAATTACGGCCACAGCCGCAATAGGAAGCATTTACCCGTCAAATATTTGCACGTACCGGAACAGGCGAGCCATAGATACCACACTACCTGTCGATACTGCAGCTTTCTCCCTTTTTTATTCCGGGATATTCATAATAAGAATAAATCTTTCCAGTTAAAAAATGTGTCACCAGGCCAGTCCGCAGGGTTTAAGGATGTGCGGGACTTCGAAAAAGTAGACCTAATTCCTAAAATGACCCATTTTGGACTTTTTGAATATCTCGTCCCCAAAATTTTGACCTACTTGTCAAATTTCTTTACTTTTGGACCTTTTGGAATTATACATTTTGATAACCATATTTGGAATCAGCCTGGTCAATACCTTCAAGTAGTCCAAACACTGTCTCAAGTCTTCTTATTAAAATGTAAAGTATCTAAAGATGACCTCTTCAATTCGAGTGAGAAGTAACCAGGAGAAAAACTAAAGTGACTCACTCAACATGCATCTCGTATGCATTATCTCTCACCTAAATCTTAGAATTAAAATATGATGTCACTGCCATAAAGTTTGGAGTTCCCAAAATTCTTATGAAAATCCTTTGACATGTTATAAATAGATCATTGCCAAAATAATGCATGAGTTTGGTTGCTCTTGCCAATGACAAAATCAAAGTAAAGAGCATATTATACAGTTACAAAGTTATACAGAGACAAACGTATAGTCATCACTCAGCTATCACTATCATCATTACCAGCAGATCCTATGACTCGCCTCACTGCAAAAACGGGGGTGTTAAATTTAACACCACGAGCGTTAATTTTAACACCCTTCTGAAATCAATAGGGGACTGTACCCACTGGTGTTAGTATCAATTCTGGTGTTAAACTAACACCATGTTAGTGTTATATTAACACCAATTTTGGTATTAGAATGTATGATATGTTTGGTGTTAAATTTACACCACATGTCGGTGTTAATAATTTTTTAACACCGCCGGTGCGAAATTGACACCACTGGTGTTAATTTAAGACCCTCATGGAATCAATACGAGACCGCACCCTCTGGTGTTAATTAACACCAAAACTTTGGTTTTAACTTTTTATTTGTAACATCTGGCATTTTAGTAGAAAATGATTTTGTTGTTTGCTTCTATTGCAACTGCTTACATCTAACGTTTCATAAGCAGATCACCAAAATACATAATTAAAATTGTGCAGCAACACCGAGCGGTGTTAAATACTAAATTTCAACACCAAAAATTAACACCGAGAAGCTTGACACCGACTTGGTGTTAAAATTTTATCACCCAGTTTTTGCAGTAAGCTGTTGAAAACCTGAGATGAATGAACCTAATGTGCCTACCAACACATCTACCATTTCGGGTATTCAACACCTGTTTGAACTTTGACGTTCTACTATCATTACTTTTGTAAACCATCTTTGTAAACCGATCTGTTCAAAGGCATATAATGTCATACTTCATGATCAATTATCGGATACAGGTATGCAGATCGACTCATATTTGGCCGACAAGAAATAACTTTAATATTGAATAACTCTTAGTATCCATGACCTAGTTAGACCTGATCGAGTCACATTTCATGTTATGTTTCCAACGAGGACATGAATTGCTTGAAATCTTTTATACTTTTGATTACTATGCCTATGGAGAGGGGAAAAGAGAATTTTCCTTTGAGCTCAATATTCTCCTTAATACTAGAAACAATAAAACAAACCATTTGTTGCGCCCCAATGTGTTCACTATAATATAGTATATTATGAAGCATATCAATACGTTAGCAGCGTTTAATGGATTGTTTTTAATTCTTAAAAGCGTTTTCCTATTATCGGCAACAGCCAAATTGCCATTTCAAGCAAGAGCTAGCGCGTGAGGAAAATATTGATAATATATTGACAATACCCCATTGTATACCCCAATATACAAAAGTATAATACGTTCAGAGCATCTGGAAGACCTTAACCGTCTTCCTATCGGCAACAGCCAAAGTACCATTTCCAGCAAGAGCTAGCGCTTGAGGGGAATACAGTTGGCCAACCACCTGACCTATCCACCTGCCTGTGTCGGCACAGTACTGTTCTATGGAGCTTTGGTTTCCAGTTCCATGACCTTACTGGACCGTTTTCCAACAAGAAGAATATTATAGAGGGCAATAAGCGTAGCAGAGTCCATTCACTCCGTCGACTGGAATTCGAAGTAATTAATCCCATGTCTAAGTCTATACCTGCTATGGTTTTGGTCCCGATGTCCTGACTAATCGCGACCTGTTTACCGTTTGTTGCGAGGTTTGTATGGGTGTATACCTACTTTCATGCTTCAACAGTAGTCTCCTTCAATTATGGATGGTAATGGTAGACTGTTCGATGTTTCCGACGAGGACACGATTGTCTGGGGTAGTAGTGACACGTATCCCCATCCTCCTTGGAAGCACCTTGTTCTGCGGCAAATGCTGACTTGTACATTCCAGCCGGAGTAAACACTTCAATTCCGACCCAGGTTTTCAGAAGATAATTCCCGTCGTCCGTTATTGCTACATCAGTTGGCCCGTACATTACGTTCTTTCAGTTCACAAAGTTTTTCTTTGTAGCTACCGTTATTTTGGAAGAAAACTAGCTGCTGCCGTAAAAGCCGTCACACAGCAAATTCCTTCACTACCCCCAACCAGCAGCGACGGGCTGCCTTGCGAATCAAAGTTTTCCAAATGCAGCACAGGCTTGACTCTGAACTTCATTCTATTCTAATCTAAATCTTCTACGACCCGCCCCAGTTGGATTTCTCGCGATGATACAATCTTTCACAACATTTTGGAATGTTTGTGCCTTTTCCGTTGAAATCAGACGGCGCATCACTGCTAAACTGCAACTTCTTACGAGAGGCTTATATGCGTGGTGTATACCTTATCGGGTAGATTTGCACGCGTTTTGCGAGCCGAGCCTGAGTGTACTTCAATTAAATTTACTCTTTCTTGCAGTCGTTCTCTTTCTTCACGAAAGCCTCGCCAAGCGCGCTTCTTCTCATTGCACGCACGCGATTCTTCCGTTTCTTCTCCGCACTTTTTCACTCTTCTACAACGTGTGTTACGTGGTCGTCAATTGCAGTAAATTCATTTCAAGAGCCGCTTTCTATCCTCAATCAGCTCCGTCACAGCTTTGGCGTCTTCTTCAAATCCCTCTTTTCCGCATCTGCGTCTGTGCTGGCAGTCTTTACCTCAATTTGTAATTCCTCACGGGACGTTTTGATTTCTTGTATATCATGGGTTGGAGGTGTATGATTGCGTACAAGGCATAATTGGCAATGGGATATTGCAGTGGTAACACCACAAGAAATACATCTTCTCACCTTCGTGCTTTGGGCACGTAGCAACGTCCCGTTTTTCTGTGACATTGTGGGTAGATGGACCTTCGTGACGTTCACAAGTAAAATCGTTTTCAATGTTTCCGCGTATTTTCCGCTCGATTTCGCAATCCTTAAATGCACTTCATTGATGCAACGCCGCCGCGTTGGAACATTGGTAACAAGTCGACATTCAGGGCAAACAATTGACGGTTCAACAACGCCGAAATTCTTATATACATATCTGGCAGAAAGGACATGAGCCACAATCGAGTTCCTTTGGTTCTCAGAGTCCGCTAAAAATTCTTAACATAAGGGGCAGATCAGTTCCTCTTGTGCTACCACGAGAATGACGTTGAACTGATATGTGTGCCATTGCAGGTTATCGCAAAGTCAAGTAATCCCCACAATAGAAACTCTCAACACTCTCACACTCTGCTTAATTCTATAGGATCTATTAGATTATGTCTACAAACAACAATTTAAGGTAGTTTTAGTTTTGATGATTTCTGTGTATTTGTCTGTTTTTCACGTCATAAAGAACTTACATACAGAGAACTGGTTTGCGTGTTTCCTGTTCCAGAAAACCAACTCTCATTTCAGTTTGAATTGTTCCCGTTGTTTTGCCCTATATACTATCAGGCTGTCGAAATCATATGGATATGACGTAGTCACATCAGATACGGACTGTAGTTTTGCGCATGTAGGGTTCAAACCGTGTTGGATATTTCACGAGTGCAGTCAAAAGTCTGAATATCGACCTCTTTTTGTTCAGTTATCCTTTGCAAATGTCACTCATTCACTTTAAATACCCAAGCGGCAAGTTTGACCTATATTGCACTTTGTACTCCACTGAAGTAGTAACTTGCGGGTTGCGAACTGAACCGTTGTAAAATGCCCGGAACACTATAAATATAGGAACTAATCATCCTCTTTGGTGATCTTCACAGCAGTTTTATTTATCTTAAAGGTCCATGGCCCGATCGCAATAGCCTCGCCAGAATCCCTAGAGTTTACGGAATTGGTCAATTTTGGTATCATAAGAAAGCTACTAGTTTTCTAATTTACCCCTGCGAATCTAGAGCCAAAAGATGGTTTTGTTTGGAAAGTTGTGAGCGAAAATATACCCCTTTTGGTCGATACCACAAATTAATTTCCCACAGTACTCTATGGGGCTACACAATGCACGTTTTAGCTCTCGTATCAAAACGGATTGAAAATATCGCGTGAAACTTCACAGATGGGGGTTTTGGAGTGAAGGCCAATCTATCCATATGAAAACTTCATATTCTTAATCGGGCCATTCCCCCCTTTAGCTAACGCTGTAGCCAGTGTAGGTCGTATATACAGTGTGAATAAAAAAATTTACCCTGACTGTATCCTCCATTTTTTAATTTTTTAAGCACATATATATCATATGTGGTATCACTGAAGGCTGTGTTTATTATCTAATAATTGCTGTAAAGATCAATTACATCAGTTAGGTATAGAATCAAGTAGTCGGTTTGAGCTCTGTCCACGATCAACAATTAACGAATGGTTCAGCCACAATGAATCAGTTCACAGAAGAAAATCGGGCTATTTGTTGACTCAGAATATATTTACGCTAATAACACCACAAAATTCCGCCACAATTTACCACCATCAATATGCCCTCTTAAACGTTTTCAAACGTCCTCAATCACTCCAAAAATATTTGAAAAATAAACTAACTTGATACATGTATCGTTTCTCGAGGGTTTGAATGAATCATACCAGAATGAAGGAACGACAATTAGGTTTAAAGCATTGTTCTATATTTTGTAGACCAACATATGCCACATCTTAAAAAGTGTTACTTTACCATTACTGGCGTTTACACCTTTACTATACCATTTTATTTGATATAAATATAGCCTTATTATATTGGGGAGCCATTTGCTTAGTTTTGGCCGCCGTGGATTCAAATGGAACCTTTGGATAAGGGAAAAGTTGACTACGTGATTCAAACGACTGGTATTATATCTATATATATATATATGATATATATATGTGTATGTGTGTACTCTATAGATATATAGTATTATATATATATATATACTATTATCTTATATATATGTGTTGTGTGTGTGTGTGTGTGTTGTATTATATGTGTTTGTCTATATCTAATCCATATATATATATATCTCCCTTAAATCACTAAAACCCACTTTTACCCACTTTTCAAATTTTGGTGGGCAAAATTCTCCATTTGTTCAGTCGATTTTCATCGCGGCCACCAACCAGTCGGAACCGCCGAAACTTTCAGCCACCCCCACAAACTCTTAACTTCTAGCGGCCACTTTCAGGTAAATACTAAGAAGCGGTTACGCTCTGACTTAATTATTTTTGAAAAGTCTACATACCGTGGCCCCCGGCCTAGGTGACTTTTCATTTCACCAAAGATCTAGGCGACTTTCCGCTTGACCAAGGAGCGGTCCGCTCTGGCTTAGTTTTCATTTTTGAAAAGTCTACCTGCCCGGGCCCGGCAGGTACTTTTCATGCCCGTGGCCTGGCTAGGTGACTTTTCACTGAAAATCACTAAAAGATCAGGGCGACTTTCCGCTGACAAAGGACGCGGTCCGCTCTGGAATTAGTTCATTTTTTAAAAAACAAGTCTACCTCCGTGGCCCGTCTAAGTGACTTTTCACACCTGGCGTGGCCTGGCTAGGTGACTTTTCACTGAAAGATCTAGGGCGGACTTTCCGCTGACCAAGGAAGCGGGTCCCCTCTGGACTTATTTTCATTTTTTTAAAGTCTACCTGCCGTGGCCCGGCTTAATTGACTTTCACTGCCGTGCCTGGGCTAGGTGACTTTCCTGAAAGATCACTAAAAAGATCTAGGGCGACTTCAGCTGACGCAAGGAAGGCGGTCCGCTCTGGACGTAGTTCATTTTTTAAAGTCTACCTGCCGTGGCCCGGCTACGTGACTTTTCACTAGCCGTTGGGCCCGGCTAGGTGACCTGTCACTGAAAGATCTAGGGCGACTTTCCGCTAACCAAGGAAGCCGTCCGCTCCGGACTTATTTCATTTTTGAAAAGTCTACCTCCGTTGGCCCGGCTAAGTGACTTTTCACTGCCGTTGGCCTGGCCTAGGTGACTTTTCATCACTGAAAGATCCCTAAAAGATCTACGGCCACTTTCCGCTGACCAAGGAAGCGGTCCGCTCTAGACTTAGTTTTCATTTTTGAAAAGTCTTACTGCGTGGCCCGGCTATATGACTTTTCACTGGCCGTGGCCCTCCTAGGTGACTTTTCACTGCAAGATCACTAAAAAATCTAGGGCGACTTTCCGCTGACCAAGGAAGCGGTCCGCTCTGGACTAGTCATTTTTAAAATCTACCTGCCGTGGCCCGGCTAGATTACTTTTCAACTGCCGCTGCCCGCTAGGTGACTTTTCACTTAAGGATCACTAAAAGATCTAAGGCCACTTTCCGCTGACAAGGCGCGGTCCCGCTCTGGACTTATTCTTTTTGAAAATCTACCTGCCGTGGCCCGGCTAGGTGAACTTTTCAACTGCCGTAGCCCGGCTAGGTGACTTTTCCCCTGAAAGATCATAAAATATCTAGGGCGAACTTTCCGCGACCCAAGGCAGCGGTCCGCTCTGGACTTAGTTTTTTTCGAACTCTGGACTTAGTCATTTTTTTAAGTCTGGAGATGTACTACCCTCCTATATTATACGTTCTGGTCGCGCCCTTTCGATCCTTATAGGCAACTTCCATGCGATACCCGTACTAAACCTCAACTGACTTGTGCGAGTCCAGTTGTCAAAAACTGGGCATGATACGCACTCTCTAAAACATTAACTATGAACGCCTAAGGAACCCTTCACCCCTTATCTACATAGGTTTTGCGGAAAACGAACGGTGGCCAACATTTTTCTTGCATACTCTACGGGTTATCTCCGGCCAATAAATAGGTTATTTTCCGCTGTGGCCGGACCCGCTAATTTTTGGCTGCCGTGGCCCGCCTACTTGAAATGTACGGCCGTGCCCGGCTAAGGTGTATCGTGCGGTATCGCCCACCCCTGTTCTGTCGCCCGGGAATCACCCGTAGCCTTACTAAAAAAAATGTTGCCACCTTCCGGTTTCCGAAAACCAACTTACAATTATCTTTGAATGTAAAAACATCATTATGAAAGAGTGCCGGCCTGCCTGGTTTCTGAATGCAGACCCACACTGGTCGGGTGTTGGTTCAGGTGTTACGCGGTAGAAATGAAAGTGCCAATTGTGAGCCCAACTGTCGGGGCCCAGAACGATACTCTAGGGGATATATCCGTGTACTGGGCGCCGGTCGTGGTTTGGTCTGAGCCGCTAGAGTGTTTTGCGCCAACATTGTTTTTTTCTAGCCGGCAGACGGGGGCGTTTCCCACTAGTAGTGGATTTTACCGCGAGCGGCTCTCTCCGCTGTAGAGAGCTAAAAATGGACGGGTGCCGTATGCGAAATCTGGATTTGATCTAGGGCGCTTTCGGTAAGCGTTACATTGAGTGTTTACAAAAATGTAGCATGCGCAGAGGCCCAAAAAGTCCGCCTGCAACGGCTGTGGCGTGGTTCGGGGACCAGAACGTATAACTCTCATAGTCGAGCCCAACTGCCAGTGGGGCCTTTGAAAAATTGACAAGTCCGGAGCGGAACAGTTACACGCATGTAGCCGCGAGTTCCGGCTGCTTGGAAGCCTACCGCTCTGGACTTAGTTTTTTTTTTTGTTCATCTTAACCGCTCTGGACTTAGTTTTTTTGTTCACCCTTAACTATGGCTTGTTTGGATCTAGGCAATGTTTCCCCGCTAAATACCGAGTCAGTGGTCCGCTCTTATTAGTTATTTTTCAAAGTCCGGAGCGGACCAGTTACACGCATGTTAAAGCCGCGATTTCCGGCTAAAGATCAGGAAGCGACCGCTCTGAACTTAGTTTTTTTTTCACCCTTAACTATGGCTGTTGGATCTAGGGCAAATTTCCCGTAAATCCGAGGGCAGTGTTCCGCTCTGACTTAGTTATTTTTTCACAAAAAGTCCGGACGGACCCAGTTACACGCATGTATCCGCGATTTCCGGCTAAAGACAGGAAGCCGCCGCCGGGACTAAGTTTTTTTTTCACACCCTTAACTATGGCTGTGTATCTAGGGCCAATTTCCCGCTAAAACCGAGGCAGTGGTCCGCTCTGGACTTAGTTCTTTTTTTCAAAAGTGGACTTAGTCAATTTTTGTCGAAAGAGACTTTTTCCATTTTTTCAAATGTAATATTTTGTCAAATCCTTAAAATGGATTTTATGGAAAGCCGGCTCTCATTGAATTATAGTTAAAAAGAGTTAGGGTTAGGATTAAGGTTAGCATCTTGATTTAGGGTTAGGATTAGGGTTTAGGCAGCTCTTGAATTTCACCGGAAGTAGTCACTTTGGAGAAATTTTGGGACGGTGACAAGATCCCGTTTGCAGTCACTTTTGGACATTTTTGTCGGTTAAAAGATCCGTTTCCATCATGTGACCGGTTCTTCCGGTACTACTGGTTGATTCCAAGTAGAAGATTATAAAATGCAATCATTTTCAAGGTAAGTATCAGATGGCTCATTGGATTAGGAATGGACCGAAGACCAGACGCGACAAAAACCAACCAACCAACCTAGGATTCTCCGGATTTCCAGGTTCTAGTCCCACGCAATTAAATTAATTTTTGTTCTTTTTCTTCTTCGCTACCTTTTGTCACGTGGACTCCCGTCACGTGGTACGTGGGCACGTGATGATTCGTGGCGGAAATAAAAAGGTATAAAATAAAGGAGCGATCGCCAGCGAGCTGTATCAGTCTAGCAATGACCCGACGACAACACTTCGAGTCCTCCACGAGGAACAGCTTACCTCGGTGGTTGTAAAAAAAGAACGATGTAAAAGGCTGGAAATAAGCCTAAGAAGCCGCGGGGGGATCGGGAAGTTCACGGCCGCAAAGCAGCCGACCGCACCCTGAATTCTGGCCCGACACGAGTCGTGTTAGGGAGCAAAGGCCCGCGCATCAGACCTCCGGCGCATCCACTCTTCATCAGCGGAGCCGGCGCTCTTCCCCCGACTTGCTGTGCCAAAGCCAAAGAAGGCTACAGGAGCCGGGGGGAAAGGGCCCGGGTGCATCAAGGCCATCGGGCAGGCTATGCTGCCAAGATCGGAGCAACTCCGCTTTGTAAATCCCCAGTATAGTCGTGCCCCGCTGACATGGTGCAACCCGTTTGATGAAGCGGCGCTTGACGCGGACCCAACGCTGTACCCCGGACTTTAGCCAGTGAATGAATGTTCCTATAGACAGAAGGATTTTTAATCTGATGAGCGCGCAAGCCAGCCCCACCCGCGACAGAAGGGTGCCGATGTACATAGACGAGGCAGAAATGACCCGAAACGAGGACCGGTTGACTTGCAGGACCCTTCTCAGGACGATCTTCGAGGGACGCCCAATTGACCCCGGTTTGCGACGACACGTGTCCGCGGTACACTGCCGAGTGACCGACCTTTGAGGGACGCTGACCAACAGACTCGTCCCCTGGACTATTTTGCGGAGTTTTTCTCTCTTAATCTCTTTCAGGAGATCGCCGACTGGACAACATCCGGTTGAGAGAAAAGAGGGTGAGAAAGATGACATCGGCCGCCGAAATCCGCGCGTGGTTTGGTATCAATCTGGTGATGGGTCTTTTTTTAATTAGCTGGCGAACGCCAATGAATTATTTTTTGGGGTCGACCCATCCGGGGTTTACGAAACCCGTTTTGCAATGCGATGGGTAAAACCGTTTTGAAGTCCTGTCTGGTAGGCAGCTCTTGTGCGAATCCGACTACAGACCCAAAGAGGTGGATTGCAGAAACTCAGGAAGAAACAGAGCATAAGTTCAATAACATCCGAAAGCATCCGCTGATATAGTCCAGTCCGCCCCTGGGACACTGTTCAGCGGATTGCCAGGAGAATTAAACTACTGCAATCCTCAAACTATCCTCTCCATGAAGGCATGGTGCCGTACATGGGGCATTACGGTTGGCTGACGTACCATCGAATGCCGACCAATCCTACCAGCCAGGGCTTCTGAATGTACGCATTATGCGACTGGGACACTGGATACCTGTGGCAATTTACTACTACTGCCTATGCACCTTAACCCGCGGCGGAAAGTCGTGGATATCGCGCTCGACGTGGAACATCGAGTCACCACAACAAGTTCCATCAAATTTACTGCGACAAGTTGTACTGATCCTATCTATTAGCCCATGAACTGTTGGAGCGCGATACCTACGCTACCGGGGGCCGTGACGAGAATTCACAATCGGGGACAGGCCGACTGCTTCTAAAAGATAGCCGCAAAAACCCCTGGAGCCGTGTCATCAAGAACCTTGATAAGACCCCGCGTGGTATTGTTTCGGCAAAAATGGCGCACAACGTGCACGCGGTGGAAAGACATCAAGGTTGTCCCACTAATTTCAACGGGGCATAACGGGTACCGCGATTCCAATGATCCCGAGAAGATCACCCGGCGCTTTCGGCTCACCATAGGCTCGAAGAAGAGAGAGGCGCACATTATCGCGCTCCGCCCGTAATTGTTGAATACAACAGACAGATCGGCTTTGACAAGCTGATCAAGTTACGGTGGCATACAACTCCTGCTGGAGAAAGAGTTTCCTCACTGTGAAGTCAGGTGCTTTTAATTCTTGGTCGATATCAGCCGGTCATGCACTGATTTGTTACAATCGTGTCCACAATGCGTCGGCGGGCGGTACAAAAACAGAAAAACCCGGCTGCTGATAAAATTGCCCGTCATTCGAGTTTTCCTCAACGGGCCGATGAGCTCATTGGCGGTTTGCGGCCGGCGCCAGTTCCCCCACAAGACTGATCGCCTTTAAGTAAGGCCACATGCCTCAACCAATAGGCCGGGCCATGATCTGGTTGATATGAGGAAGATGCCATCCGCCACCCTGTCGGAGATGCCCAGACACTCGACGAACGACTGCTTTCCGAAGGCGAGCGGACGAATTCGGTTCAGACGTTCGGGGTTGATCTCTGTCCGGTTGGAGTGTTTTTTTTGTATACCATCGCTTCCTTCTTTGATCAGATTTTGCAGTGTTGAATTGAGCGACCACCTCGAGGTCCAAAACAGCGTACATGTTGCGCAAGCATTTTGCGACGAAAGACTGACGCCTAAGGGAGGTTGTGCCCGATGATAGGGTCACCCTGCTTGCTAACTTGTCCCTGACTTACTCGAACACAGAACTTGAACGGTTGCCCCAGCGGTTGTGCCGAAACACCAGGCAACACCCGCTGTAGTTTCTAACATTGACTATGGCGACGCATCATGTTGTGCCGAGCGATAGTGCACCACTGAACTAAATGACTTTGACCTTTAAGATCGCTTAAAATGTTACACAAGATGTTGTTCCGAGTTAAGAGAGCAACCATCTGTTTTAACTTTTGGCTTGACCGGGACACTTTTATTACTTAAGCTGAATCTGCCCTAAACCCTTGTATACCGGCCGCTGTCTTACAAGTCCACTAACATCAGACTTGTAAACTTCAATCGCTCAGCTAGCTACTGCTACTCTCCAGTCCCAACACCCCAATCGCTTCACTTCACTGCTGCTACCACATAAGGTCATCCTACATGTACTTTGGAACCTGGGCCAAAAAACCACACATGGGAGGGCTTCATCCGACCGGTATTTGGATCCTGTACCTGCAAGGAACTGAATGGGCTGGGCCTATCCTCTCCAGGCTCATATAGGTTCCCCCCTGCGCCGTGTGCGTTGGTTAAAGACCAACAGTTCCAAATACCAACTACTGCTACCATACAAGACCTTGCAGCCTGGAGCTACTGCTACCACAGAAGTGCTGCCGAAAATACTACCAGCAACACCAACTAAATCTTACTCGAAAATTCTGTGAATAAACAGATTTTGACCACCATTATTCAAAGAAAGAACAAATTTCCCTTGCCCACAAAATCCAATACAATTAATTGTAACAAATTAAAAACAACAATTCCATCTAAGTTAGCAAAAGGGTAATTAAATAGACCTGTAGGCCGAACATTACGGTAAAACTGGCGTGCGGCCGCCCTTAGTTACCGGTCAAGTGAGGGGTAGGTTAGCCGGGTCAAGGTCAGGGGGTTGCGACCGGGTAAAGTTAGTGGTTGGGACAGATTCATGCAATAAGCCCACATACGGTAAAAAACAGCACGCGCCTTAAAAGTCGTGCGTCGCCCCTTAGTTTCGGTCAAGTGAGGGGTCAGTTAAGTGCCGGGCCAAGGTCAGGGGTTGCGACCGGGGGTAAATTAGTGGGTTGCACAGATTCATGCAATAGCCCACATTAACGTAAAACAGCACGCGCCTTACCTGGCGTGCGGTCGCCCCTTAGTTTCGCGGTCAAGTGAGGGGTTCAGTTAGCCAGGGTCAATGTCAGGGGTTGCGAACCGGTAAAAGGTTAGTGGTTAGGACAGTTTCATGCAATAGGCCCAACCTTGCGGTAAAACAGCACGCGACTTAACGGGCGTGCGGTCGCCCCTTAGTTACCGCAAGTGAGGGTCAGTGTTGAGCGCGGGTCAAGTCAGGAGTTGCGACGGGTCAATGTTAGTGGTTGGCCAAACATACGAAACATCACGCGCTTTAACAGGCGTGCGGTCGCCCCTTAGTTACCGTTAAATGAGGGGTCAGTTAGCGGGGTCAAGGTCAGGGGTTCACCCTCCCGGGTCAAGGTCCGAGGTGGTGACCGGTTAGAGGTCAGGGGTTTGGAGTTTGGGACCGAATCATATTGTAGGCCGACATGTGGTCCGGTTAGTCGTAGCCAATTCATTCCCAAAGAAATGACCCGGTAGATTTAGAATAAATTGTTGGCTACCTCCGGTTTCCCGCAAAACCATATTTATGGATGAGGTATTGTTAGTTCATAATCTAAGTTTTAAGAGTGCGTGATCATGCCTAGTTCTGACAGCAACTCGCACAGTCAGTGAGGTAAGTAACTAGGGGCCACGCTATGAAGTTTTGCTCATAAGTATAGAATATGGTCGCGACCAGAACCGTATACTATAGGAGGTAAGTGCATCTCGGACAGTTTCAAAATGAACTAAGTCCAGAGTTCAGAACAAAACCAAGTCCAGAGTTTCAGACAAAAAACTAATCAGAGCGGACCGCTTCCTTGGTTAGCGGAAAGTCACCCTAGCTCTTTCGTTATCTTTCATGAAAAGTCACCTAAGCGGGCCAAGGCAGTGACAAGTCACCTTGCCGGGCCACGGCAGGTATACGTTTCAAAATGAACTAAGTCCAGAGCGGACGCTTTTGGGTTTTTTTTTTCTTGGTCACGAAAGTCGCCCTATAATCTTTGTAGTGATCTTTCAGTGAAAGTCACTAGCGGGCTACGGCAGTGAAAAGTCACCTTTGCCCGGCCACGGCAGGTACAGAACTTTCAAAAATGAACCTAGTCCAGAGCGGCCGCTTCCTGGTTCAGCGGAAAGTCGCCCTAGATCTTTTGAGTGATCTTCAGGAAAAGTCACCTAGCCTGGCCACGCAAGTGAAAAGGTCACCTAGCCGGGCCACTTCATGTAGACTTTTCAAAAAGAAACTAAGTCCAGAGCGTACCGCGGCCTTGGTCAGGGGTAAATCGTTCTAGAACATTATTAACCCCACTCTTGGGGTGAAAAGTCACGTATCCGGGCCACGGCAGCGAGAGTTTTCCAGTAGCGTACCACTTAATTGGTCAGCTGAAAATCACCCTAGATCTACAAAGCGACCTGGGTGAAAACAACTAAGTCCAGAGTTCAGAACAAAAACTAAGTCCAGAGCGTACCGCGTCCTTGGTCCTTCACCTGGAAGTGGCCGGTGGACTTTAGAGGAGCGGTCTCCCTGAGAATCTGTTCAAAAAAACGACTAAAGTACCAAAAATTCTAAGTCAGGTAGGGGGCCCCTACTCGAAATCTCAATCGTCAGTTCCATCAACGTGGATATTTTCCGACTATGGAGTTAGGTCACGTAATGATTATATATATCTATATATATATATATATAATATATATATAAATAGATATATATATATATATATATATCTATAATATAAATTTGAGTTTTAAAGGGCGGCGTCGGTTGTGTAAGACATAAATTGTAGGCGCAGAGTTTTGCAACACATGTGCTCCTGTCATCAGCACAGAGGAAATCGTAGGGCCTTCTGGAATCTACCGTTCCAAAGCAATGTTCTTTACTTCAACCCACGTTATCTATACTATTGGATGCAAGGCACCATCAAGTCCTCTACATTGGAGAAACTGAAAGGAGACTGGCAGATAGGTTCACCGAATATCGTAGGGATGTTTCTCTCCGGGACTTCCAATCCTGTCGGGGAACATTTTGCCACTCTAATCATGCCCTCGAGGATATCACATCAGTTCCTTGCTTAAAGCCAAGTACATAAACCGACGGCAGAGAAGACGGGGAGGAGCAAGCCATCATCTTCAGTTGAACACCCTCAAACCACAGGCAGGAACATCAAATTTGATGCCTTTAAAAAATAACGTAGTTTTATATTCGTTTAAATTGCGGATCCGCGTTCAGCGCCGCATCTGTTCCCTGCGCCATCCAAATTAGCACGCGCTTTTGCGCCTCTCGCGGTTTGCGCCCCCCCCCTTTTTTTCACGCTCCTTTTGTTTTTGTTTTTGCGTGCTCTGATCGCGACAATCCGCCCTTAGCTCTTTACACTTGACAAAGGCCTATGGGCCGAAACATGTTTGTGCTTTATATGAAGCTTGTAACGGTTGTCCTCCATATCTCGTCTGGAGTACTACGATATTATTATATTATATATATATATATAGATATATATATATCTATATCCTGTTTACTATGATGTTAATTACGCCCCCACTAACTCGTAGTGGTTGAGCACATCTCGACGATTGGGAAAATACAGACAAGTGCTGGAAATGCCTCAGTCGTGACAACCATGGCATGTATATACATACATGTCGACTGTTAAGACACGACTGTGAGGCTCATCCGTCTGAAGATCGTACCCAGTGATCGTAAGTGTGGGTATACCGGAAGCCAGATTAACGTTTGCCTTTCCAGATGTCATACTTTGTAATTTATTTTATACGCTCTCCTGAATGGGATGAGCACTCTTAATTCCCAAGATAGTCACCTTGAAATATACTGGTTACTTGATGTTATATTACGCCCCACTACTCGTAGTAGTTGATCACCCTCGACTATTGGAAAAGTACAGACAGGTTCTGGAAATGCCTCAGTCGTGAACAACCATGGCATGTATATACATACATTCTACTGTTAAGACACGACTGTGAGTCATCATCCGTCTGAAGATCGGTACCCAGTGAGCGTTAAGTGAGGGTATACCGTGAACTCAGAGTAACTGTTGCCTTGCCAGAGGTCTATACTTTGTAATTATTTTACGCTCTCCTATAATTGGATTGAGCACTCTTAATTCCAAATATCGTCACCTGTAAATAATACTGTTTTGCTATGATGTTATAATATATATATATTATTATATATATATGGTCCGTGGTTGTGCCCAGCCTGGAATAATTGGGTCCGATGTCCAAACAAGATGAGTACTGAAACAGTGCTGAAAATGTATTTAACATGATGTTAAGATGCAGTAGAACAACGTTTCCGACATAAATCCTTTGTGCAAGTTCCTTAAACTACTCTTAAAGCTACAAAATTTTAATAGATCAATAAATATACAATCCATGGGCAATTTGACCTTCTCAAGGCATTTGGATTCTGACTCTTACACATTTTGTTTGGAACGTCCCCCAAACGTTTTTCATCATTTCCCATATTTGACCCCATTTTCAGCACTGTTTCCAGTACTCATCTTGTTTGGACATTGACCATATATATATATAATATATATATATATATATAGATATATATATATATCTCTAATATATATATCTATCTCTCTCTATATTATATATATAATTATTATATATATACTATATAGATATACTCTACTATAATCTATCATATTCTTCATCTCTATACTCTCTTTTATCTCCTCTCTCATCTACAATCAACCACACTCTCGTTTAGTTTAGGGGAAAGTTAGGTTTCCTAA